>VDFB02043362.1:0-47605 GCA_007258455.2 Sequoia sempervirens | reverse complement strand
TGTTCTATCTTTTAAATTGCTTGAAGGCTTAGGGTTTAGTATTCAGAAATAAATTAGTTTTAGTTTGGTGAATGGTGTTTATGATTTCATATTTGGAATGTTTGTAGCAATCTCTGGTCTATACTCCCAGTAACTATTTGATTGTAGTAGGCTGGTGAAGTCAACCTGGACCGAATATTTATTTGTGCTTAAGTTCGATTGTAGATGCATATCTATGATTTGAAAATATGTATACCTTAGAAGATTGCACTGTTCTTGTGATATTGCATTGTGGGTTAAGCAAGAATTGGTTATTGGAGATTGGTCCATTCTAGATATCTGTCATTTGCATTATTTATCTTAGGAATAATTTAGATTTTGTCATATCCTTGCACCCTTGTCTTTTGCTATTTCTTTATTATCTGGTTAGATCTAGGATTTAAGATCATCATATTGCAAGATCTGATAAGTGGAAAGATACAGTTTGCTTGTAGTAAGGTCCGATTGTGATTACCAGCATTTTCACATATTATCTGAGTTGTTTATGCATTGTTATGACGACACCCAAGAGACCTTAGGGTGATTTTGATAATTATTGTTAAAATAACCTTTCAAAGAAGAGATAGAATATTGCATTATGTAAAGGTTGTTGTTGTCTGAGAAAACACCATCAACAGATCGCGAGGGAATTAGAGAACTTCATAATGAGCTAGGAGGGGGCACAAGCAATTCGAGGCAGCAGTTGGGCAACTTGCAACCAGTCATTCACAAGGAATGACTGGTTCCATTCTTACATGCACATTCTCTCTTTCCTTTACTTATTTATGTATAAGTTGTTTCATATTTTCATTTGAATAATAAATATGTTCCCTTGGCTTGTGAGGACATGTACCTTAATGATTATGAATAAAATAGAATTACATTTGAATCATTGATTCTTTTTCGTTTATTTATGTCACCATTGAAATGGAAAAAAATGTAATTTGGTTTACTATGACGATCACTCCTTCATGCAAGTTGAAACCAGCAATTTTATGGTTTATCTTTAAATGTTTAAACAACATGAAAAGAACAACACTATGGTTACTTGATTTCAGCTAAAAGCTAAAAAATCAGATAACAACAGCAAGGGGGAAATCCAAAGTAATATTGAAAGGAGTTACATCTAAAACAACTACTACCCTTTCAAATCAGTACAACATAGTTGATGAACTGTAGAAAATACAAGCCCAAATATCATTATTAGAACTACTTAAAATATCACCATCTCATAAGGAGGTTTTAGAACAAGCTCTTGTGGCCACCACAGTGCCTAATAATCTGGAAGTTTTCCAATTCCAGGCTATGGTGGGACACTTAACCATGCCTCACTGCCTATCATTTTGTGAGCAAGATGATGTATCACTTACTCATCCACACAATTCCACCCTTCACATTGAATTCTTAATCCACAAACATTGTGTTAAGCATGTCCTAATAGATGGTGGAGCTGGTTTAAACATCTGCACTTTAAAATTAATCTGTGCACTAGGATTTTCTAATAATGTTATTGATGCCAAAATAAAAATCACAATAAAATCCTATGATGAAGAAGAGAGATCCTCCAAGGGATTGATCATGTTGCCTATTCAAGTAGGACCAATTATGAAGAATATAGTTTTCCAAGTGTTAGAAAAAGAGTTGACATATAATATACTCTTGGGACATCCTTGGATTCACAAAATACAAGTAGTTCCTTCAACTTATCATCAGTGCTTAAAGTTTCCTTTCTATGGACAAGAAGTCATTATTTCAGCTGACTACAACAATCCCCAATACTATAAAATGCTTAAAATAGCTCAAGATACTTTTGTGCCCCATAATAGGGAAGCAAACACTTCTAGTTCATCCAACAGTGAAAGGCAACCAAACATTGTATCTAAATGGGTTGAGAAAAAGGACCAGTCAAAAAATACAAGTGTTCTTGACTCCACTCCATCAAACAATGAAGGTTTACTGGACTCTCAATCATAGAAATTCAAAGAAAAGATCTAGTTGAAAGACAAAGGCAAGGGAGAGTATTCCATTGAGAAATCTTTATGTCTTTCACAGCTACTGCCATCTCCAAGATCATATGGGAAGCCATCAACATCAACACAACATTCATCACAACCTACTATGGTTGTGGATGAAAATTTGTAAAGGTGGGTACTTTAGAAGATGAATCTGAAGATAAGGCCATACTCAATTGGCTCTACAAAGATGAGGAAGCATCTACATTGGCAACTATCAGCATAAAGATAGATCAATATGGAAAGGGAAAAACAATATTAGAGAAAATGAGGTATGAAGGACAAGGACCTATTGGAAAAAGAAAAGAGGGCATTGTAGAACCCATCCAACCTCTCACACTTCATTCAAAGGACAAAATACGACTAGGTTATATAGAGGAAATAAAAGAAGAAATCACTCAACGAGATGTTGAAAGAATCCTTCAAATACAAGATAGTTCTGAAACAAATTCCAATGAGTATGAATGGGATTCTTTATCTGAAGCATCATACAAGGACATACAAATTGATGTCATAAAAGAGTATGCCCCTAGATGTGAGGAGGGACAAAGCTTAGGGACTAGACCCCTTGTATTTGGATCATGAAATATTGATGACTCAAGTGAGGATGGACAGATATCGAGTGAGATAGATGACTTGGAGGAGAGTAATATCATAGATCTTGACATCACTATTGACAACCTTGACAACATGGCTATCAAAACCCTCATTTTCATTGACCTTAGCTAATCTGATGACCTTTTATCCTTAATACATTCTAAACTTATCGACTAGGAACCAACTAAACCTATCAATGTACCTATCTTTACAGTGAATGATGATGCTATCGTAAATTTCCTTTGTTGTGACAAACTTGACACAAGTTCTAATCATGAATCTCATAATGACGCTTTGAGTCAAGAGGGTGTCAAATCTTCTAGTTGAAAAATTGAAAATAGGAATAATAGATCTAATGGTGAAAACCATTTACTGGCAACATTAGATCTGAATTTGCCAGCAAAAACCTCTCTGAGGCATCGAAATATGGGAGATTTGACACCCTTATAGAACACTATCATGAAATATAATTAGTATTGATGGAGCCTACACAGTCTATCAATATTGGCATAATAGAAAAAGCAAAAACTCTACATCTAGTAGCATCTATGACTGAACAAGAAAAGCTTGAATTCACCAAGTTCTTTGAGGACAAACAAATTAACTTTTCTTGGTCTTACTCTAACATGCTAGGTTTAGACCCAAATCTTCTAATGCATCATTTGTCTCTACCATTTGGAATAAAACCTATGAAGCAAAAACTAAGGAAAATGAATTTGCATATCGCCTTATTGGTAAAAGAAGAATTGAAGAAGTTGTTAGATACGGGATTTATTAGATCTATTGATTATGTTGAGTGGATTTCTAATATTGTACCTATTTCTAAACCAAATAGTAGTATCAGAATATGTACTGACTTCAGAAATCTCAACAAGGCATGCCCAAAGGAGGATTTTCCTTTGCTAAACATTAACATTATTGTATACTTAATAGCAAGACACGCCATGTTATTACTAATCGATAGCTTCTCAAGTTACAACCAAATCAAAATAGCACCAGAAGATTAGGAGAAAACAACATTCACATGTCCATGGGGAACATTTTGTTGGAACATCATGCCCTTCGGGTTGAAAACCATAGGAGCTACATATCAGCGAGCAATGACCACCGTTTTCCATGACATGATCCATACCTTTATGGAGGATTGCATGGTTGATATATTGGAAAAATCATATGCCAGAGAAGGGCATCTAGAGATTCTAGAAAAAATCTTTACTAGATTAGAGAATTTCAATGTCATATTTAAATCCTAAGAAATGTGTGTTCAGTGTTACATCAGCAAAGCTTCTAGGATGCATAGTTTCAGAAAAGGGTATTGAAGTGGATCTTGCCAAGGTCAAGGCCATAATGGAAATGTTGCCACCGAAGAATATCAATCAACTATGGTCTCTACAAGGCAAGATACAATCAATCAGGAGGTTTATCTCCCAATTAGCAAACAAAATTCATCCCTTCAATCATTTGCTACATAAAAATGTCTCTTTCAAATGGGATCAAGGATGTGAAACAACTTTCAATCAAATAAAGCAATATCTGATGTCACCACCCATATTAATGCCACCTATAGAAGAGAGACCATTATTACTATGCATTGCAACAACTGATATTTCTTTGGGCACTCTATTAGCATAGGAAGATCCTACGGGAAAGGAATAGATTATCTATTATATCAGCAAGACTTTGAATGGTTATGAGATAAATTACACCTTCACTGAGAAAGCTTGTTTGGTAGTGGTATTTTCTACTCAGTATTTGCAGCATTACATGTTAACCCACACAGTTAAACTCATAGCCAGGATTGATCCATTAAAGTATTTACTCAGCAAGGCTTCCATAACAAGGAGACTAGCCAAGTGGGTCATGATCTTGAGTGAATCTGATATCCAGTACATAGATCGAAGAGCCATCAAGGGTTAGGTGATAGCTGATCAGTTAGTTGAAGCTCCACTGCCAAATAATTGTCCAATGATCATTATGTTTCTTAATGCATACATTCTTACTATGACAACACAATAATGGATCCTTTATTTTGATGGGTCAGGTGCAAGAATTATGTTTGTTACACCTCAAGGACATACCATCCCAAATTCCTACAGACTCATGTTTCCATGTACAAATAACATAGCTGAATACAAGACATTAATCATTGGCATCAAAGTGGCATTTGAATGGAAGATCACAGAGCTACAAGTATATGGAAATTCACAACTAGTCATTAATCAGGTAAACGATGAATATCAAACCAAAGAGGAGAAGTTGATTCCGTATAAGAAAATGTTGGATGATTTCAAAAAGTACTTTGTGGATATCAAATTTCAACATATTCCAAGGGTAGAAAAAAAAGTTGTTGATGTTATGGTGACAACTACTTCTCTCTTACAGATACCAGAAAAGTGAGGTCGTTATAAGTTTATGGTGGAACTAGAGAAGCTATGATGTATTGATGTATTGAACTAGAGAAGCTAGGAAGGAGAATGATATTTTCTTTGTATGATGTCTATGAGTTGATCATTATTATTGTGTGAATTTTTGTGAGACGTGCTCTACAAAGTATCACTGATGACATTCTGAATTCACATGGAAAAATGAATGATTCTTGTCTGTTTACACAAGAAATTCTCAAGACATCTCTATTTAATTATACATAGATGCTTGTGTTAACTTGCAATATCAAAAATCATGAAAGTACTACTCAGGTCATCATTGGTATAAATTATACCATTGATGCTTGTGCTCACTTTCAATATTTTAAAGGCTAAATGATGATAAAAAGCAGTATAAATGGACTGTTAAGATGACAACTTTGGAATATGTATATTTTCATGGTTAAATTAGATTGCATTTATGTTAGTTTTGCATTTGCAGAGTAGTTTATTCCAAAGATTGGTGGAGAATTCAAAAATGATGTTATCTTTTATCATTAATGGATTGAGTATACTTGACATTAACAAAATTATTATCATTATCATGTAGTTGTAAAATCATTTGCATTGTATACATTGGAAAGCATTATTATATCATTCATTCATCCATTCACTACATCATATATTTACTTTTGAAATACCAAAAATAAAGTGCATCGTAAAACATTTGCATCATGTCATTTATCATAGAAACATCATATCCAAAATCATACATATAGTTACATTATCATATCATTCATGTATATACATTATCATGCATCTATCATTCCATGTAAATATTATAGGAACCATGCATCCATACATCATCATTATAAGCATAATCACATTTAACATCATAAATAAAACATCATAAAATCCTAGCATGTTAAATCATGATCATAAATTGCATCCATAACATCATCATATAAAACATCACATGGCATGCAGAACAAGAAATTTAAATACATCCATCATAGGCATCCATCATAGAACCATATAGAACACATATAGATTGATAAATCCGCCACATATCATATAAATCTCAAAAATCATAATTTCAAGTATACAATGATGTCTAAAATATAAAGAGATACAACATCAAAATGGTTGTGAATCAAAAATCGAAGTATGCATCATGTCTCAAAATACACGAGGAAGTCCAAGCATGGAGCTATGTGATGCTAGCTCTAGATGGTGCCAACAAATTTGGACCAGTGCCTCCCCCACTAGATGTACCAGGATCTCTCGAATCTCTCAAAAGAGGTTGTGTCACACCCTTACTGGTGGTCTCAGGATGAGTCCTACCAAATCAAGATTGAGCATAACTAACTCTCTGCTCTATAGGAACTACATCATGGTATCAGCCTTATAGTACTCAAACTCTTGACCCACACGAATAACCTCTCATATAATTAGCTACAAAGGTACCCTTGGCTAATCTCTACAGTCTATCATCCAATCCCTATGCCTACTCTATAGTCTGTCTAGTTACATCTCTCTCTACTATCAGAGAGGCTATTTGTGCTTGTGCAACTGTCAACTATGTCTATCCCTATGAGAGAGCCTTTGTATGAGCCTATGCCTATGTCTGTATCTGTGTCTGAACTAATAACCTCTAGGCCTATGCCAGCTGACCCTAAAGTGTCTGCACCTAAACCTATAGGCTAGCAATCTAGGTTTTTTGTTGTTGGTAGGGTACTCCAATCTGCACATGTTGCTCTGTTGGAGCTACCAGTGATTGCCTCTTACAAGGCACTGTGAAGTTTCTAACCTCAAATGCCAGGCCTCCTCCACCCTCATCTCCTCCATCATCCCCATCATCACCATCTTCGTCTCCATCTCCATCTCCCTCCTCATCATCACTACTCTCCACATCATCCAACTCCTCCTCCTCTTCCTCATCTCCCTCATCTCTCCTTTGTCGGCACCCATGTGCAACTGTCATCTCCTCCTCACCTAGTATCGGTACTGGCTCATCTAGGATGGAGATCCATGGGAGTGGATGTAAAACGAGGTGTTGTACATACTCCTTGGTAATTAGATCCTCGATGATCTCAAGATGTATCTCCCAAATAATGGCCTATAGACCCTGGTACTCCTACACTAAACATCATATGATAAGCAGAGTCCCCACTCGATGGCATCTATCTGATGTCGTGCATAATGTGCAACACCCTGGGGCATCCCCTGTACTATGACATATTTTCTAAGCACCCTCCTCAACAAAAATCTCTCAATGACGAAACGTGTCCTACCAATCAGGTACATGGACTGGAAAAAGTATGGCATCTCTATATCATCCTTCGGCTAGCGCTCGCAATCAAGATAAGGCTACCATGTAACTATCTCTTCATCATCAAGGACTCTCCTCCAATGATCCAATTTTCCCATTCTAGGCTAAGCAATTGGACCTATATATGTGTGAACGTATGGCCTCATGGCGGGTTGCTATCTATCTACAACAGGACGAGTGACCGCTACATGCTCCCATAGCCACACCTGAAGCAATGTAACTCTTGAAGACAAACTAGCCCCTCGAAGGTATACCACCTTATGAAAATCATGGTATAGATGGACAAGCATGCACATACCCCATGCATATCTAATACCATGGACGATCATGCTCTCCAAAATCTAACCCCGCCCAACTGAAAGTCCCTTTGACCTGCGATCAAGACAAAGGAACCCTCCAATGAAACTAGCAAGTACCGATAGCAAGGAAGCATAGGCATCAACCATCTATCGCCATGGGATCTCGTATCCACAAATTGTATCATCTTGGAAAACTTAGCGCAATGCATCAGTCCCACCCTGCTGAATAGAATCATAAACTACCGACTCCCCAACAACAGGTATTTGCAAGATCCGCCATACATCCTCTAGAGTCACTGTCATCTCACCGATAGGAAGGTGGAAGGTCTTGTCCTCACTATGCCATCTCTCTGCTAATGCTTTCAATAGTCCCTGATTAATCCTAATCTAAGGCATATCTAGAAGAGAAGACAAACCACATCGTGTGATAACTATTGTCTCAAGTTGCACTAGATGTGGTATCAAATCAAATGTCCTACAAAACCACTCTTGGATCTGTAAGTTCATCAAAGGATACTATCATCACAAAATATTGAAAGTCAACAATCTTTGTCAATTAATCAAACATCAATCATCTTATCAAATTTAATTAGCTTTGTTGAGACTTTGATCAAATATCGTGAGCAACTATCATTGAACCTCACCTATCATGAGGTTTATCAATCAGTTTATCATTCAACCTCGCCTATCATGAGGTTTATCAATTAGTTTATCATTGATCCTCACCTATCATGAGGTCAATCAATCAGTTTATCATTGATCCTCACCTATCATGAGGTCAATTATCATCAATCAATTATTGCATATCACCTATCATGAGATCAATAAACATCTAACCTATCATGGATCATCACTCAACATCAACCCAAAGGCTGACATAATCAAAAATTATCAAAATCATGGAGTTTACTGACAATTTACATCTTTCTAACTTCAAAGCGCTAAAACACGGATTCAATGTGCTAGAGAAGTCAATGCACTATTAAAACTCATCAATGAGCCAAAACAGGTGGTCATTGCACTAAATTAGTGTATGCGCCATTTTAGGACCTTTATGCGCTATTTCAGGAGACCAACACGCTGATTTGATGGATGTGCCATTTCAAGGTTCCTATGCGCTAATCTAGATCACCTGTGTGCCATTTCTATCTATGCGCTAATCTAGGAGGTCCATGCGCCACTTCATCTATCTTATGTGTTGTTTCTATCTATGTGCTAGTTTAGCCTATCAATGCACTAAGTCATCTAACTGAATCGCTATTTCTATGGATGCACTATTATAGAGTTTCTATTCACTACATCGGTGTGTGCATGCGCTAAAATGGAAAAACTAATTTAAAATGACTAAAACAAGCAAGAAATTGAAATGCACAAATTAAAAGGAGGTTTCTAAGGTACCTACCGGAGGTCCGTATGTGGTCGAGTGGTTGAGTCATCGCATGTGATCGAAACAACGAGTGTGGTATGGAATAACCATTTTGCTCCAAATGCTAAGTTTGCTCTCACTCTCAAATTTTAAAAATCAATATGCACAAATGAATTTAAAAATCTAACTTTTTGACCTTTATAGGTTAATTAAGAGGGATTTTGGAGGGATTTTTTATTTTGTTTTCCAGGGAGCTTAATTCATCAATTTCACATCTGGTGGAGTAAACATCATTTCTTCAGGAGATAAAATGATTTTGCATCTTTTAAATTGAAAATCTTTATCAAATCAGCATAAAAATAATAAAAATTTGAAAATTTCCAAAAAAATCGAAAAATTCATCGATTTATCTCCCGAGGGGGCATAATCCATCATCACTCGAAAATCAATGTCTAGGGCATACTAAAAAAAATTTGTCAGCACTAGCAGTAGCAGCAAAATTTTCTTTGAAGCAATGCGTAAACACATCACTTCAAAGATGGGAAAAATGTATACACCTAAAAATGGTCTAGATAATCTAATTCATTAAATACAACTTATTTGATTAATTAACCCTTCTATTTTCATCTACTTATAAATAAAAAAAAAATTATTTATATAGTTCACATTTAATTCTTCTATCTTTATCATATCATTTCATCTTAATTAAATAAACAAATCACATACTTTGTTTTATTTAATTATTATTATCAAATTCTTCTATAATTATATTTTTATTTTATCTTTATCACATCATCCCATCTTAAATTAAATAAACAAATTCAAATACCTTGTTTTATTTAATTATCTATCTTCTTTCATCTAAATTAAATAAACAAGATCACATTTGTTTGTTTTATTTAATTACCACATTTCTTCCATGTTTATTTAATAAACAGATTTTTATAGTTTGTTTTATTAAATTAAATATCCTCTTTTGCTAATTTGAATAAATCCAAATATTCAAATAAAAGCATATTTCTACAGCTATTTCCTCTTTTCACTCATCATATCCACCAACAAAAATAGATATTTCATATCTCATCAATTCAACTAAACCTTCACGGACAAATTTGGAGAAAATTTTTAGACAAATTACAGGCAAACTTCTTCATCTTCTTCCATTGATCATTCCTATCCTCTAGCTGAATGTTTTTGTGGGGAGGAACAATCTCCATAATCTTCTCAGGATTCTTCATCCTTCACCATTGAATCTTTCAAATCAAATCCAGACCTTTTTTTTGTTGCCACATCACAAATATGTTGTCGGGAATCTATAAATACAACTTCTTTCTACAAGAAATAGATCCCAACATTGTGCAATAGTACTCTGCAGAAATAGCATTAGAGCAATTAAGCATTTGAGAATTAAGCAAATAGAAAATAGTAATTAGCAATCATAATCATGGCTTTTCATTTAGCTGCATCTTAGTTTACAGTAGTTTGTTTTATAATTTTCATGTCATTTTAGGCTATAGTATCATCATCATATCATTTAGCAATCATTACATAGGATTAGATTTTTGCATTTTATAATATCTCATTCTCTACATTGTCATTTTAATAGTCATAGTGCTTACACAATTTGAGAGCCATAGTGATTTAATAAATCTTTGGAGATAGAGAGCAATAGGACACTTTTAAGAGATTTTTTTTTTAAATAGATTAATTGTTTTTTAAATATCTTGATATAATGTCTTATTAGGTGTGTTTGTCATTCATTGTGCATATTTTACTCACACATGTGATGGAAAACAATATTTTTTGTACATAGTTAATTTTTGAGTCATCTTCACCATGGTAGGTATGTGAATGTCCCTAATTTCTTGTATAATCTATTAAAGAGAATGTCATCTGAGTAGTACAAGAGGAAAAGAAACAATACAGTATTGTCTCTTTTTTGTTTGGTTACACTGTTGATAAAGAGGAGTCTTAGGACTTAATTTCCAAATATTTCTTGGGAATTTTTTCTTAATTGTAACAATATAAATAGTATCCTTGAATAATCTATTGTTCTAGAAAGGGAAGTGCCCTCTGGCTCACCTATTGCATCACCTACCCACAGCATAGGAGAGCCAAAGGAGAAGAGCCTATAGGAAACATAAATTGTAGCCTCTATTGAGCAACCCACAATAGGGGACAAAGAAGAAATCCATGTTTCCAGAAAAATACAAAAAGGAAAGAAAAGGAAAAGTGGAGCCTCTTCTACACCTATAAAAGGGAAAAAGAGACCTACACAACCCAAGAGGCAATCACATTGCCTAAAGAGAAAAGGGGCCATGAGAGGATCAATCAAATATCAGGAAGAGGATGTTGTAATGGTGGAGACAAATAAATAATCAAAGGGGAATTCCCTTGGAAATGTAAATAAACCAATTGCACAGTCTTGGTACTATATAAGTACCTCTTAATATGGTTCAGAGGATGTTTTGTAGCAAATAAAATGTTAAGAGATCCCAAAAAATCCTTGATTCAGAGGGTTGTAAATACACTAGTACAATGAGGGACAAACAATTTTTGGAAAAGGATGAAGAAATTTTTATAGAAGAAAGGAATATTAGTAAAGAACTACAAGAAGAAATTGAAAGAATAAAACAATTGGAAGAATTGTTGAAAGCACATTAGCAAAGGGACGATGAGAGGGATGCAAAAATTAAAGAATTTGAGGAGAAGCTTTATAAATTTGATAATGTGTCTAAATTAGAGGTACTTGCACAACTATCTATGGTTGAAGCAGGAAACAAGGAATCAGTATCTCAATGCCTAATTCCTCAAGTTAGAATTCCCACTAGGCCGACTGTGGTTTCATTGGGTGTTGAATTTTGAAAAAGAACCCGAGTTCTCTCAAAGGAAGAAGGATTGGGAGAAAGAAAAATCTAAATTAATATCCAATCACACCAAGGCACTTGAACAACAGGAGACAAAATTGAAAAAGTTGAAAGTAAAAATTAAGATGAAGGTAGATAAAACAACACAGTTGCTAAAATGCAAACCACCTGCAAGGGTTTATGTTTTTTTTTTGCACGAAAAGTTTTTTTTTTTTCAATTCAATCAATTGATTAGTGATTTACCGATTTCCATGAATAGAAAATTTGTGTTTTTAGATACTTTCTTTGATTCTACACTAGACATGCAGGACCAGTTATGTGAGTTATACTTGCATAACTTTTTTCTCTCAAATGAGACTAAATGGAATCCACTGATATTTGTGGGAGACATACAAATTAGAGCTTTGGCCTCCTACATCATAAATGAACAACAAAAGGGTGAAATTTACAATACAATGAAAAGGATAAAACTATTGCTTTGCAACTCTAAAAATAATCCATGGATCCCAATGCACTCATAGATCAATGGTCAAAGCTTCTGGATTACAAAGGTGTGGGAAGAAAAATAATGAGTATCAAAGAACATAATTATATGAGAATGAAGCAACTAGCTACAAGACCTATTAATCAAGCCTTCAAGTTTGTGCAGAAGAGATGGTAAGAGCTTAGCCCTGAGTTGAAGAAAAAAGAGCCACACTCCTTGTATAATTTTGTAGCCATTGTTTGAATATCTTATAATTATATAGACATTTCCAAGGATAATGGGCTTAGATGGCTTCCACTCACCTTTCATCCACCTATTCTCCTCTTTCCAGTACCACATTGGAAAAGGAATAAATATGAGGAATAGGAAGCGATAGAGAACATAAGATTGGTAAATCTTTTATGTTAGTGAGGCTATTATTTGAGATAGACAAAGGGAGTTGATATTGTAGAAAATTTTAGGGAAATAGCTCTGCAATATAACCTTCAGCCTAAAAAGTTGCTTGAGGACAAGCAAATACTTTAGTTGGGGGAATGATGGGTCTAGTTAATAGTTTTTTTTTTCATTTAGTTTATGTCTTTTAAACATTTCAATCTTCTAAGTTCACAAACAATCCTAAACCTTATACATCTTTTATGTCTTTCATGCATCTTAAACCAAACTTTAGTATGTGGAAATATAATTATAATATGATGGTTCTTGTGCATGGATGTGTGAATTTTCATGAAATTTAGTATGATTCTATGCTTAATTGATGTCTTTTAATGATGTGTATACTTTAGATGAAGCTAACCTATTGCAGCTAGAACTATAGCCCACAGCAACTAGGTTTCTAGCCTGCAGCAAAGGGATCGTAGGTAATTGCAAGGAAGAGTCCAGAATGTTGAACACACGACAGTTTCAGCAAGTAATGAAGGAAACCATTGAAATGGTCAACCATGAGTCACCAAATCACTGAATAAGATGAAAGGAGGAAGAAGAAGCCTACTTTGATAAGGAAATCCATGACGTGACAATTTTCATGGAGCGCGTCTCTATCAAACCATTAAGGCAGAGTTTTAGTTTTACTTCTCTTATTTTGTCTTTCTCAATTGTCTTTTTGTTGAAAATACTAGTCCTATCCCTATTTTTGAGGGAGAGTGGACATATACATTTAAATATTTTTTTAGTCCTTCTATGAATAAAACTCTCGCCACACCTATATATTGGGATCAATGGTTGAGGAGCAAATCTAGTTCAGGATATAGTTGCTAAGTTCTAGTTTTTGTTTTACCAGACAATACTTCATTACTATTAGTTTTTTGTTATTTATTTGTAATGGATATGTACTTCTAAATGGGAAATATTTTGAAGATTCTTGTCAGACTATGAGAAGTTTAGTTTTTATGCAATAAATAAGTTTTAGTTTATTGCCATGATTTGTTGATCAATAGTGTGTAGTTGATATTTCCTGTGGGCGCAACAACTTGAGCAAGGGCCACTTGAAGTACTGCCAACCCATCTTATTTTCTATACTAGATTAGATGTTTATTGTTGTATCTATTTAATTAAATTCTCACTTTTATGTATGTGAATTCCTTAAATCATATTTTATAGCATGAATTGCATTTTGTAATAGCACATTGAATCGATCTCTAGAGTAGTTAAGAAGTTAGGAGTCAGAATCAATAGTATCAATTAGTTGTAAAGTTCAATCTTAGTAGTTAGCAATTACAATATTAAGTCGAAGGTACTTGTAATATAAGCAATAGATAATGTTATTTCCCCTATTTTGCAATTTAAATGCTTTAATTTCCTTTTCCAACCTTTACTATTTTTTGTACAAGCATAAACCACCTATACTCGTTGATATAGGTTGTGTAGAGTCCATAAATGCACATACAGTGCCAACATCATCAAAAGCTTATGAAGTCTTGTTGATAATTAAATGAATCCTTTGTGATGGTTCAGTGAACTGTTCAATTAGGAACATGTCCTCTAAATTGTGTGTCCACTCATAAACACCAAGTTGATTGAACATTAGAAATGCCTTACACCTTTGTCCCTTTTTTTCATGCCCCCTTCTCATCATAGCTCATGTGCTATGTATCTAGTGCTAATTCACTTTATTACAACCCATTTATTAACCCTTCCATGGTTCATATCTCTTGTCTTTCCAATAATTTTTATGTTGTCACTAATTCATTTAATTCTCATATTTATTTTTATCATGACACTGACTTAGCCAAGATAATATCAATCAATATTATAAATTATTTCCCAACTATAAGATTTGAATTGTGATATCAATCCTATAAGTGGACTAGATCCTTAAATTATCATTGATTCATTAACTAGTAATTTGATTACACTTAGTTGGTTCATTTTTTATTCCAACTAATTTTGAGACCATCTAAAGAATATAGCTAGTTCTTAAGCTCAAGGATCTCAAGTGGTTGGCTAACGAATAGGAGATTGATTTTACACTTCTCTCCTCTGCACTTTAGGTTTTGCAAGACCTAAGAGGGTAATTCTTAACAATATCAAATGAAATTATACTCAATTAATACTGGTATGTTGCTTCAACATAAATGTTCTCATGAGATATTCTAATAATTTCTTAGAAATTTGTCTAAATTGGCTAAATTCTTGGAGACTTAAGCATCAGTGACTTTGAGAGCATAAACAAAGCTAAAAGAAAAAACTACAAAAAAATAATTCAAATTTCCTTTATCATGGATGACCTTGGACTTACAACCAAGTTTCCTACTTAGATTGGAGCCTTAAATCCTTGGCAACAAAGTTAAATGATTATACAAATGTTTTTTGAACAAAAAATTGAGAACAATTTCAACAAAGCCTATACATTACTGCCTTACATTAATTCTCTCTAAACTTAGATTCATAACCAACTCTTCTTAAAAATAATTGAGCATATTAAAACTCTCAATATTTCAAATACAACAATTTAATCCATTACTTTAACAAAAGCTATATAAAAAACATTCATTTTCACAACAATGCAAAGATGAATATCAAAAGGTCAATGATCACTTTTATTCATAAGAGTAGTAAAATGTACATTGGATACAACTTCTTTTGAATCCATCACAATGTGTTCATATCTTTAAAAATTTATACTATCATTTGGAAAATTTACAATTGGATTTTTCTTTTCCCTAAGAAACCTAGGCAAAACTAGAACAAGCTATGGCAAAAAAAATTGCTTAGGAAAATCTAGGATCTTTAAAAGTGGCTTGGAATTCCCTTTTATAGAGACAAGGGAACAACAAGCTTAAAGCCATGGATAAATGACACATTTTCATTTGATAACTTTTCCAAAGGATCAAACCAAAAATCAATACAACTGCTTTACAAAGACAAAAAGGTATAGCACTAGAGGACAAAATAATTTTGGAAACAATTGTAGAAGATATTTCTTTGATTTTCATGATGAGACAAAAAGGAGAGGCACATGATCTGTCAGTTGTAATTTTTCACCCATGCTAAAAATGCATCTTCTCAAGGCCAAGGAGACAATATAATTCTTCTAAAATGATTCCAATAAGAGGAATATTCCTCCTCTATCCACTTCTTTGCATCATTAGAAAATTTTACAAGAATTGTCTCCAACTTAATCAAGTTGTGCAAGGTAACATTTAACTTGTGCATATCTATATTGTCTTCTACAAAAATAGAACCTAAGATGGGAGATAAAATATTACTGAATTCAACCCTCCACACCTTATAATCCTTTACCTTACCATCATCAAATAAAAATTTAGGCATAATTCCATGCTTAAGATATTAAAAAAAATCCAAAGGACTACTTCTAAATGGAGTCTACATTTTTTATAATGATACTTAATTCAACAAGGGAAATAATGTCAAAATTTTCCCTTTCAAACATCTTTTCAATTGACAACCTTCTTGGGCGCCAAGTATCTTGGATGCTCTTAAGCCTAGATTGTAGTGGAAGATGGATGGCATGAGAACAAAAATTATATTATACCCATTCCATGTACTTTCTAGGTTGCGTAAAATGTATGATAGTCTATGACCAAGTAGACTATCAGCAACCTCAAAAAACTTCTTTATCTCCACTTTTACCCTTTTCTCTGTATCTTTGCTCTATTATAGCTCCTTTTTCAATTTTCTTATAGGTTTAAGATAAGGGCTACCTTCTCTCGATCTTACTTATCTCCTACCATAGTTTGAGGAGCTAGAATCAACCCTATGACAACATTAACTTGTTCTTGCAACTTTAGGTTTAAAGCATTTACCTTGGCAAGGTTTTCTTTCAACTACTTTATTGTTGCTTTGGTGAACATAGGTATGTTCACAATTAATGTTGATGCCTGAATTGTACTAATGTCCCCCAATATTCTAACAATCAAAATACTAGTCAATTCATTGGTTTCATTGAACACTTGGGGTTTATTGGTCTCAAGAAAAATCAACCAAATTACCAATGTTTCATACCTTGGATTGAAGCTTGATCCAAAATACAAGGCATCAACTTGCTCCTTTGATGATGGAACAAGGTCATCTTCCTCTTACCTCCTTATAGTATCAAATGTTGTTGCAAATGATATGTCCCATCTTAGCAATAGCAAATATCCACTTTTTCTTACAATCTTCGTCCCCTTATCTAGGTTCATGTTCTCCATGTCAACATTATCCTTTTTGATTATTTTTCACCTTCCTCCATCTTCAGCCTGAAAGCTTCAACCTTATTTTTTAGGATAAATTCCTTGAATTTTTTACTGATGATGATTTTATGATCTAACATAAATTTAGTACATGCAAGGGCTTTGACATCATCCACCACTTTCCAACCATTCTCAAAATTTATTAACATCCTCTCCTTAAAGGGACTTTCAACCATAACCCTAGATGGGGGCTACATCACTTGTATCATATCTAAATCTTCTAGAAACTCGTATAGATCCAAAGGGTAGTCTACCAGAGACTTTGTTAGAGGAGTAATCTATTGCAAGGGTTTGACCTGTTGGAGGCTTGATTGTTGTATTACTTGTGAAGAAGGATTGGGTTTATCTTCCTTAGGTACTTTCAAAGACATTAATAAATTGGCTTCATCATCCAACATGGTCATGATTCTAAGGACTGGGTCTTGAATATTTGTATGTGCACCTTTGTAAGAAGGATCTACCTTCTTTCTTATTTCTTCTAAAATTTTTATTTTAACCCACTACTCCCTTCTCTTTGTGGATTTTGAATCTGAGGAGCAACTCCTAATTAGATCCTTAATTGGATCATACTCATGTAAAAATACAAAAAAAAATCAATTGATCATAGCATCATAGCATCATGGATAAAATGTTCAAGGTCACATCTCGTCACCAAATCTACTATAATTCTATAAGGTATCAATGTTTATAAGAAAACTAATGTGGATGGTAGGATTGCATGTTTCTTGTAATTTCTAAAATTAGTCTTATTCGACTCATTCAACTACCAAATAATCTCCAAAAATGCAATTCTATCTGGGATAGACTTGGGAAAAATGTGAGGTGCCACTAGGGAACCATAGACCCTTATTATTGTGGCATTTGAATAAAAAAAACAATCACCTCAATTATGATCAAAACTCAATTTTGGTTGGAGGTCTTTTGGTCTAAGTAATTTTCTAACATTCTTTGACAAATCCTAATCAAATTTTTGGCCCAAATTCCTCAAAATCTCTCTAACAAATAATTTTTCAAATAGGTTATAATTTGAGGTATCACAATTGCTATCCCAAATGAATGTCCATTCCTACACAAGGAGCAACCTTTTATGAGCATCAAAAGCTCTTATTTACAGACAATGAAACCAAATATTCTTCCCACTATAAAAACTAATATGCTAAAGTAAAGGATACCATTTGAAATGGACAGTGACCTCATTTTCGTTAATGGCACACAAGGCCTTATGGATCCCATCTAAGATGAATAATGCATAGTCATAAAGCTTGTTTACATCTCTAATTTGAATATCTATTGCTAATACCATCATGTTGACTAGTATTTGTGTCTTGCAATCCATGCCCAAGACTTGGCACAATACAAATTAGATCTTCACAAAATAGTCTTCAAAAATGTTGTAGTTGAAGGGCTCCAACTCCCCATTAGAAAATCTTTTCATTGTTTCTCCCTCTTGGCCTAAAGTTGGGCAACCACTTTACTCTGTAACTATCTCTTGGCCTAAATTATGCTAAGATAGACTTCAATTTTTGTTCTTGTTTTATTTCCTTCTCAAAAGCTTGATCCATGGTGGTTGGACCATGAACATTCACTTCACCTCTAATTTGGGCATTCAACCACATAATGAATTTTCTTATCCAAAATATCTCATAATTATGATATTAGAGTACATACTTTAGTAATTTGGTGAACTCAAATACTCCATTACTAGAATGTATCCTTGATGTAGGTTTTGTAAGTCAATTAGTTTATGATTGAAGTACAATTGAGGTAACCATCTTTGTTTGAAAATTGCCATGAACTATTCCCAATTCATACTTCGGGAGCTCAACCCCAATTCCATTTTCTTATTCATCCACCAAGTGGATTCTTCACTTGACATCTAATAGGCTCCCTAAATTTCCTTAGTTATTTATGAATAATTCTTAATTTTGAAATATTTTTCCATTTTAGTGAGTCATACTTCAGCTCTGTCTCCTATCATTGTTCTATTGAACTTTAGTGGGGTTATATTTTTAATATCCCTTGTTTACTCATTGGTTAGATGTGCTCTCATTTCCCCTTGACTTCCTTGATCCTGGTTAGCTCATCCCTACCCTTCATGATAATTATGCTCCTAATTGTTGGTTTCGCCATTTCCTTGACTTTTATCATCTTCATTTTCATGATCACTTGTCCCACTTACTTCATTTTCTAAGGCTCCCAATATTTCTTTATTTTTATTCAATATTGTTAGGATTTGATCCAACTTTGCTATAGGATTTTTCAAAGATTGAGTGGAACCATCTTGACTACTTCCAAGGTTTATTCATTTGCACCATGATTACATCTAGTAGATCATCATGGTCTTATTAGTTTCTTAGCTTAATGAGAAATGAGAATGATTCAAATTTTACTAAAATTACAAACATCTATCTAAGATCTCATGCTTGATCAAAAAGGAATCATGAATTATATCAAAATTCAACACTTTTAGAAAACACATAAAAAATTTATTCATAATATTAGATTGTACATCCATATTTATATAATATTTTCTCAATGTACATTTCAATATCAAATAGAGGCATTTACTCAATTTCATATTCTCTATTTGAATCTAACATAAACTTAGAAGGTTGATGTACATATATGTACTCCATTATCCCTTTTCCTAAAACTGGCACATTAAAGTCACACCCAAAAGGCATATCATGAATCATCAATGGTTTCCTAGGTTTAAGAAAAGTAGAAGATGATTGTTCAAATTGCTTCTCTTTTTCCAACTTGATTCACTTGAGAGCATCAACTAGAGTTTCATAATCAAAAATCCAATCCTCTCTTGTTTAGCTCACAGTTTTCTCGATTTTGACTTCATCAAGTTGAGTTTTCTTAGATTTCTTCACTTTCCTTTTTTTCCTAGCCTTTCAACTATACCACTAAAAAATGCAAACTAAAGTGTATATGTATTCAAACTACTTTCATGTTCAAACAATTTAACCTATTTGATTTGTTTAAAATCAATAACACAATTTTGATGGCAAAGTTTAGTTCATTTTCAATACACTATTAAATTTCTAGTAATGGTTAGTCTAAATTTAGACTAACCATTGATATGTTAGTCTAAATTTGTGCTTAATCTTTCATGAAAATAACATAATTTTGACTTATTATAGATACAAGGTCAAACTAAATGTATTTACTTATGTTGCAAGGAGGTTATGGGTCAAGAGAATGTTGTAAATGTTCTTCGTATGAATGTATTTACAATGTATCATGTCAAGTGGGAGAATGTTAGGATTAAGGTGGCATCAACATTGTAAATCCTATGTATTTAATTATTCTAAATCTTGTTTGTAAATGCACTCATGAGGGATGGGGAATTCATCATATATAAAAAAATTAGTATGATCAATAACTTTTTACTAGGGGTAATAGTTAATTATTTATCGATAGGAAGTTACTTTTTACCAAGAAAACATCTAAGAGGTTATGGAACAATCTAGGCATCCAAATTCCCATTGGATTGTTAGTACACTAGTAATAATTTTTGCATGGCTATTATTTTACCATAATATGTTGTACACGAAGACAAAAACAACCTAAAGAGAAAGGACAAACTAGCCACCTATTTTGAAAAGTTAGTAAGTAGGTTACAATTTGTCATGGGTTAAGTTGGAAAACTTCCAAGGTAGAGGATTTGGTATATGTAACCATTTTGGATGCCTCGTTTAGGCATTTAAATGCAATATAATAGGTGCCTAGAGAGGTAGAAATCATATTCTATAAGAGAGTGAAAACTATGTACACAAATGATAAAGGATTGAAGATTGAAGAGGAGATAGGAAATGATTATATTGTAATCTCTTTTGAAGATAATACAAACTTGGCCTCTCTTCTTGGTGGATTTTTTACCAAAATAGTTCACATAAATATAATGTTGCATTAATCTCTTATGTTCTCTACTTTCCTCTTGTTGATTTTAATTATTGCACTCCTTTTGATTATCTTCTAATTACTTTCATATTTGCAATTGAATTTCAAATTCACACTGTATATTTATTTACCTTCAATTCTATATAAAGGTGGTCAACAAGAGGTACATGACACTAGATCCTCTATGAAAATAGAGGACAAGACTCTAGTTTATGAGATAACTATGAAAAGGGAGGAAGAATTTGAAAGATAAATACCTATGGTGAGGAAGAAATATAAAGGACAACAAGAAACACAAGAAGAATCAACTCAAATTCCTACTCCTAGCACCCTCCACCTCACAATTACCTCACCCCAATAGGTGAAGCTAAGGGTGGGGTCCCATGGAGACGCTTCAAGATCTATTTTTAAGGGGCAGGAGGTCTCATGAAGTCAAAATAAAATTGCTGCAAGATTAATTAGAATCTGTTCTTGAAGAATAGCAACTCCTACCTTTTAGGACTGCAAATTTGAGGGGGTGAAAATGGGGTTGGGCTGGAGATTGCCACTACAGTTTAGGAATTTTAATTGCCATTTGTCAATCATCTCAACTTTTAAGTTTCCTTAAATTTTGGAGCTTTAATTTTAGGCCAAACTACACAACCAATAAGTTCAGGAGACCACCAGCTTCCTTAAAATTTGGAGCTTAATATTTTAAGCTGAGCTCCATTAATAAATTCATGGGATCACCATCTTTAAAAAATCCTAAAAATGTTCTCAACAGTACCCATTGAAACTTTTCAGGAAGTCCCCCTCCATGGAACCCCACCCTAAAATGTGAAGGACAATAGACCCTACTCACAAGATCACTCTTTATATACAAATGTAGTGATGAATACAAACATTTACATACAAATGTTTACAAGGACCCATTCCAAAAAGGATACATCTTTGATAAGGTAATGAAGATATTTTTGTTGTTTAAACATGTAACCTCTCAATCCTGTAAAGGCAATGTTCCATACAAATGTGGTGATGAATAAAAACATTTACATACAAATGTTTATATGGTCAAGGGCTGCAAATTCTAGCGTACATCTATAAAGTGGGGAAAATGGTCAGAAATGTGCACAATGTACAGCACACTATTAAGTTTGTCAGACAAGGATTTGGTTCTGCTGATCGCAACGACACCTTTCTAGAAAGTTTATTTTGGGCACATTGGAGTTTGCACAAGGCCCGTGTATTCAAATTTTGAAAATCATGCTTACAGATTTTATAACTGCTTTTGAAATCAAAGGCATGAGTTTTTGCACTCAGAATCAACAACAATGAGCATTATAATCAAATTTCTAAACAATCAGCATTTCATAAAAATTACATTTGAATTCACATTAAGAACAAAATACTTAAATTGTTGAATCAAAGCAACAAAATAACAACACTCAAAACAGACATCTATACTGTTAATCTGTTCTTAGAAATCTTCGTGATGATTTGCTCAGTTTACATGGTGATTTGATTAGTTTACCATTGGTAGCATTCGATTTCTTCTATTCTATAAACCTGTCAAATTCATTCTTCATCTACTCTGCTAGAGTCCGCCATTGAATCCCTTCCTGTAATCAGACCTCTGGCATAATAACAATACCAAAAAAGATTCAAACAAAATCTTAAGCCAGACAAACACTTGGCAATTAGACCCTAATATCAAATTTTTAAAACGATAGCTTACAGATCTTATCTGCTTTTGGAATCAAAGGTGTGAGTTCTTGCATTCAGAATCGACAACAATCGACATTATAAATTGTTAAAATCTGATATCATAGAACAATTATATCTGAATTCACACTTAGAACGAAATACTTAAATTGTCGAATCAAAGCAATCAAATAACACTCATAACAAGCATCTATACTGCAAATCTGTTCTTAGAATTTTTTATTATGGCAATTTGCTCAGTATACATGGCGATTTGATTATCTTACCACTGGTAGCATTCGATTTCTTCTATTCTATTTTATAAACCTCTCAAATTTAGTCCCCATCTACTCTGTTAGTTTCTGCCATTGCCTCCCCTCCTGTAACCAGACATCTGGCATAACAACAATACCAATCAAATTCGAACAAAAAGCTTAAGCAAGACCAACACTTAGTAATGATATCCTAATATCAAGAACAAGAAAGACAGAGAAGAGCTCATAACCCAATTCCATAGACTATAAGTGGTGTCTAAAGACACCATTTGATTCAATTGACCCCAAATGACCAACACTAAGCGCTTGTAAACTTGGTGACGGCCTTAGTCCCCTCAGAAACCGCATGCTTTGCAAGTTCTCCAGGAAGAACAAGCCTCACAGCAGTCTGGATCTCCCGAGATGTGATGGTGGGTTTTTTGTTGTAGCGGGCCAATCTGGAAGATTCGCTGGCCAACTTCTCAAATATATCATTGATGAAACTGTTCATGATGCCCATGGCCTTGCTGGAGACTCCAATGTCAGGGTGCACCTGCTTCAGAACCTTGAAAATGTAGATCTTGTAGGTTTCAACGCTCTTCTTATGCTTCTTCTTGCCCTTCTTATCTCCTTCCTTGGGCAGCTTCTTCTCGGCCTTGGGAGCCTTTTTAGCAGGTGCAGGAGACTTCTCGGCAATGGGCTTCTTCTCAGCCACAGGCTTCTTCTCTCCCTTGGGTGCCATGGATGCAATCAACACAAAAACAGAACTTAAAATTTAATCTTTTTTAGATCAGGAGCAAACAAAGCTTGAAGACTCGGTGCATGTTACAGAAGGATTCTGGTCTGTTAAATAGAGAAAGTTGTTTGTCCTTCTATTAGTGGATTTCTTTTGCCACGGATTAATAGCGTACGTGCAATCTCGGCCGTTGGTGTAAAGTGTGATTTTGGTGAACGTAAACCGTCCAAAATGGCGCTTCATTCAAATTTTGAAAGCGGTCTTACATCTCGGTTTCCCTTACACCTCAAAGCGGGATTTCAATGTAATTTTATGGCATTAGTTTAGTAATTAGGTAGCGGAGAATGAATTATATTTTATAAGTTAAAATGCCCCCTCTCACAATATTCCTATAGAATTGAGTCTCGCCTCTAGGTGTCGCTGGGCGGGAGGTCGCGGGGATACCCTATATATATATATATGAAAAAATTGCATCTATAGGCACTCTAATAATCTTTTTTTCTTACAAAATAAAGATTTAGCCCTTAAGGGGGTAGGTCGAGTATTCCATTTTGGCGTTAAACATATATGTAGAATCTAGGATTTGGTTTTGACTATCACGAGGCTCAGATTTCCATATTTGTGTTCAAATTTAGTTTCGTATAGCAACAAAAGTTAGCATTTGGAAGGATTATTTAAGTTGGGATTAAGGACAATGGCTAAAATCTTCTCTACCAATTTAAGTTATTGTTTTATGAACAAAAGTTACTTAGAAAGAATTCGCATGTGTTGTTGAAGAAATTTATAAGTTTTAATAAGAGAAGTTAATGATTAATGTTATAAAAATTTGTTGAAAATATTTAGGAAGTTAGTGATCTCATGATTTATTCAAAAATTATAATAATGTATCTCAACATCATAAACATAAAAGAAAAGGAAAAAAATCGTCCAAAAATCTACCTAAAATTAATTGGTGTGCCTTCAAATGATACCAAATGGCTAAAAATCCCCTATGTTGATTGGTGTAATATCCAACCACATGCTATAGGCAACCACTAAAAAATAAGTGTCAAATAGTATGAGCCCATATTTTCAAGATTCTAATTTAACCTCTACAAGTTTTTCCTTATCTAATAGGACCTTACACTCCATAATTATAGATTTTGGAGTCTTGTGCATGGGATTGTTTCTTTGGGAACTTTTTATGTCTATTTGTGTGAAATTTTGAAATCCTTATTTCTAAAAAAAAAATGACCATTTTATTTGCACGCAAATTCTACAATTTCCCACTTCCACTTAAATTCTAACTTTTTAAAAAGAAATTAAAATTTATAATACATACTCCTTGTATGATTGCTACAATACCATTGACTTCCCCCTCCTTCAAATACTACCCAATCCCCTCCTCAAAGGCATGATGTGGAAAAAGTTGAGATACTTATGGAATTGATTATTCTTATGCTTTTCAACATAGAGCCCATGATCACAATGCTCACAATGGGTCTCATTCCTCTCGCCAACATTCACCTTCTCCCTGACACCACTCTAGAGGAGCTACAAGATGGTCAAACAATGGTGAATTCCCTTGGCTCACCTTGGCCATTTCTCTAACCAACAGTAAGCTTCTCAATTTCCTAAGGAAGTGCAAACTAATTAGGATAAACTTAATGGTACTCCTAGTAGCTAGGAGCATATTCCTAATGGGCATGAAAATATAGATGTGTGGAAACTAATTGACCATTATGGTTCTAAGGCTCTTATTACCTAGCAACTTTATTCCTCTTTAGATATGTAGAAGGCTCTATCTTCCCTAGACTTTAGCATTTGACTATCTCCAACTGCCTCTTTTGGTGATAGTGTATTTTATTTAAGACCTTTACAACTAATATAAATGCCCATTCAACCAAATAAAATCAAGGTTCATCAATTGTTTTCAAAAGGTTGCAACATCTACAAATATTTAGCTAATGGTCCTTTATTGGACGATAACCTCATTTTTTTCCTTGTGTACTGACCTAGTGTTCCTTAAATAAAGTTACAAATTTATGTCATTCAATAAATTACCAATAAATGAATTCTAGAAAATTCTCAATACACATTGTATCAATTCGGGTGTACCTTTTAAATGGTCAATGTGGAAAGGTTTGGACCTTGGCACTCTCCTCACCATATACATTTACCAAGATTTTTTTACTATATACATTTATCCAAGGCCAAGATCTACGTACAAGATGTTGGCATCATGCCCCTTCTATGTACTTCTCATGTGAGCTTTATCCTATGAGGCAAAAGCATCTAGGCACAAATATAGTCCTACAAAATAAATTTCTTTTGTGAAATATTTCACATACCATAATTTTGTGCATTGATAGCATGCATACAAAGGGAGACTTGTACATAAAAGTACCTTGCCCTTTGTGTACAATGGTGTTTCACGATGGCATGATCTATTAGTTGGTGAGATTTTGTTTGATCTTTATTGTTATGTACACTCACAAGAAGGTGTCTCATATCAAACAATGCATCAATATTGGATGAGTGGTTAGCGAAGTCAATTAATCATTCAATCATCATTAACTGCTTCTTCTCTCTTCATCAATGGGAATTGTTTGTATTGTACGGAGTCAACGAGGTAGATAAATTTGAATGTTTTTAGTGGAGGTTGGTATTACTTTGGTGCTAGATTAATTGTTTATAGAGCTAATCTTGTGATCAATGAATCATTTAGTTGGATTCATTCAAATTCTATATATGTAATACTTGTATTTTATTTGTTGTAGATATCCTTCTATGAATCATGTTACAATCTTTGTAAATCTTCTACTTGAGAAATTGTAATAAAATATATTATTTCACAGGGATGACCCCACAACGCAGCGGTTAGCTATGAGCCTCTCACATGGGAGGCCTTGGGTTCGAGCCTACTCGAGACTCATGTGTGCTCTATTTAGGCATGGCAGTGATGGGAGAAGACATCGATGGTAGGGTGAAAAGGTAGGCATAAGTGTTGGGAAGAAAGAAGCGATTGACAATGGAGGTTGTCAGAGGATGCTACGAATCTGGTTGTGGAGCCAAAGGTGGTAGGAAGGTGCATAGGAGAATGATGATCAATATTGCTAGTGTGTAGGTGCCCAATAGAGGAGGTTGGTGGCTACAGATGGTGAGGGCTTGAGGAGAAGCTCAAAGGTAGGAGGTGGGAGGGAGATGCAAAGGTTGTAGGTGGCAGTAGAGTAGAGTGGAGGTAGATGAGAGAAGGAGGTGAAAGGGAGAGAGGATTAAGGGGGGAGCAAGGAGGAAGGAGGGAAGAAGGAGATGAAGAAGAGGTAGAGAGGAGAGAAGGAGGTTGAAGGAGGATGGGAAGAAAAATAGTGGAATGGTGGAGAAAGGAGGAAGGAGTTGAGAGGGAAAGGGAAGAAGAAGAGGTATGGGAGGAATGGTGGGGCAAGGAGGAAGGAGGAAGGTGGAAGCGAAAAAGTTGAGAAGGAGAGGAGCAAGGGAAATAGCAAGGAGGAGGATTAGAGGGGGAAGAGGAGAAGACTATCGGGGATGAGGTCCCCCGAATGTGGCCTCACTGGTTCAAAGCTCCAGTCAAAAGTGATTACTGATCAAAAATATATATATTATTTCACATTTATTCTATTGTTTTATTTGTTATGTAATTTTAAGGGTTGCATAATTTAAGACATCCCTTGATTGAGACCTCTAACCATGAATGCATCATCCAATATCAAAATGAGGATTTTTCCTTCTAGAGTGGTGTCAAGAGAAACATCATTTGGTATCAACGTAGGGTTTTCAATCCATGATTGAGTTTCATCTTCCATGTCTACAAATATGGTTTAGGCATCTTCCAACATAAAATGTCATTGGTAGAAGATGTAGTGAGTGTGTAAAAAGTTATTTGAGGAAATAAGGGAATAGAGGGATTCTTCTTATTAGACGAGGAGGAAGAATTAGAGTTCTAAGAGTGGAAGATATAAAGAATGTGATGAGATACATCTACAAAAGATTGGAATCTATGGATAATGCTTAACAAAGAGAAAAGTGTGCAAAATCAAGTGATGGTGAAGAACTTGAAGTGTGAATCCATATGAGATTTATCACTTAACCTGATTAAGGGTAGATTGTCAAGGTCCATCTCCAAGATAGGTGGCAAACTATACATAGGCATCTTAAATCACTGGGGAATTTTATGTTTAAAATATCTCATTCATTGGATAGTTGAGTTGGATAAGAATATATTGATTACAGATCCATACAATACCCTAAGAGGATGATACACCAAGTTGAAGGGGAATTAATCACTATAATAAAATCATATCTACAAGGATAAAAATGACAAGGAAAGGAGAAAATTGGATCTTGGAACAAAATGGTCATCAAGTTGAGGGCAAAGTTTTTTGCTCGTAAATTACAATATAAATATGCTAGAAATTTGTTGAACCTAATATAAAAGGAGATGACTATAAAAGACTATATCAAGGAGTTTTACTAATTGATAATTCATGCTAGTCACATGGACTATGATGAAAATAAATTCTTGAGTTGTGTAAATAGATTGTGAATTTTCATTCAATACAAGTTAAAAATGACAAGTTTAAAGTTAGTAGAATAAGCCTATTAGTGTGCACCAAATATAAAAAAAACATTATAAAAAAAACAACAAAGCATCACATGAGAAAAGGGGAAGTTTGTGTTTAGAAGAGGAGGTGTGAGATTACATGACAAAGCAAACACAAGCATATGAAGGATAAGTGAGTACCTCACTTATTCAAGAGAACACACAAACGAGAGAAGAATCCATTCGAATAAGAGGATATAAATGAGGTGGTGGTTTATTTCAAATATATTTAAAAGGTGTAAAAATAGTGGTGAGAAATCATGTTACCAAAAGGTAGTACATGGAATAGTTCATCAATCAATAGTATGGAAGATCTAGAGTGTTAAAAAGTGTTTATGATTAAGTGCACATGTAAAGCAGTGAAGGAGAAAAGTGTGCTAGTGTACAAGAATAATTTGTTCAATACCATCTAAAAGTCAAGAGTTAAGTGTTGCAAGATGATTGTATATAGTGGAAACATATAAATTTTTATTGCAACCAATAAAGAAAATTATCCTCAAAAGGATTGAGTATATAAATTCATATAATGTATATTGGATGCTAAAGGGACACCATTGCTAGTGAATACACAATGTAAGTTTAATTTCAAGATAGGTGTGTATGAAGATAAAGTATCAAGCAAGATCATAACAATAGACTATTATTGTGTGTTGTTAGGTTGCCCTCAGTAATATTATATAGCAAAGTGTTGCTCAATGGGTGTGATAAAACTTATATGTTAAATTTTTAGTCCTAAGGGCATACATATTACAAACCTACAAAGGAAATGTTTAATGTATGACTATTTTTTATTTAATTTCTATAGGGATTCACTTGTGTAGATACCTAAAATCCGATCTTATCCAATCACACCTAATTTTAGCCTATCCTAAGCCTTTAATTAAATAAATATTGATTATTTATTTAATTATGTTAATCCTTTGCCATTTTTATCCTAATAATTTAATTAAATTAATATTTACTTTTTATTTAATTATTTTCCCTTCAACACAATCTCATTAATAAACTAAAAAATATATTTATCTAGTTAATTCCCCTTTATCCTCTATTCTTGTCCATCTAATCGTAGCCCTGTATCTTGTTCACATGGATCATAATATAAATTTCTCATCACGTGACAAGTGTCCCCCCCACATGTCTAACTAACTCCTTGTCTATATTTATTGAATTTAAACACCTCCCCAAAAGTTGAAATAACTTTTCATCTTATCCACTCATCTCATCTAAACCTTTAATCTTATCCATTCCCATAAGGTTTTTGTCCTTATCCCAATCCTAAACCTATATCATATACATAATGTGCCACTTGTCACATGACTACATCATTGATCCAAACACTAACCCTCGTTCAATCTTAGCCATTCATCATCAATCATTTCTAGCCACTGATTTTACCTCTTCGAAAATTTATATCTGGAGGATCTAATCCTTCATTTACACATCTAGAATCTACTACCATACCCTCATGCCACTATTTTTATCTCTTATCCTACAATCATATTGAGCTTATGCTAGAGTATTAAGCAATCCACATACTATTGACATCAAAGAGAAAACTAAATGGAATAAGGGTGCACTCCATTTCCTCTCATCAAGGAGTGAATTAAATATTCTAGATTAAGGTATTGTGCTTTGTATTTATTTATCTTCCATTTTGCTACCCTCAATATTTTTCTCATCCTCATTTTGGCACCCCAATGGGACCCACATCCCTTTTTAACCTCTTTTTGTGAGTTTTTTGTGATGCAAAAAGCATTTTTAGGTCCCAAACTATGCATTTGAACCTCCATTTCACATAAAGGCACCTTTGTAGCATAAAGTTGCACCTTTGTTTCATAGAAAGGCACCTCTATTCTTCAAAGCTACACTTTTGTCACCCAAAATCGTGTTTTTTTCTTAGCTTTGGATTGTATCATTTTGAGCTTTACATAGGGTTTTTTTGGCCTTTGATTCCTTTTTTTATAGGATATCATCATTCTAACACTTTATTTTGGTAGTTTGTTTCATTATTTTCTTACAAAAATTAGGGTTCCTAAGGTTTTGTCAAATTGGGGTTTCATTGAATTTTTCTAGGAAATTTAGGGTTTGTTTAATTTTTATACCTTCTTAGCATACAATCTAACATATTTTGGTAGGATCTAGGTGCTTTCTAGTGTGTCATAGTCTTATCTTAGACGTTTCTCAACTAGGTTGGTGAAAAACTTGATTTTTTAGATTCCAAAGCTTATTTTGAGGCCCTATCTCTTAAACCACGTCTTTGTTTACAAAGTAACATCTATGCATCATAAATTTGTACTTTTGTTGCATAAAATGACACCTTTATTTGGTAAAATTGTTCTTTTGTTTCAATTTTCAATTTATAGGGTTTTTTAGCTCTTTTGACATCTAACCTTCATTTTTTAGCAACTAACAAGTGGTGTAAAGCATGCCCAATATTATTATCATCAATATTAATACTTCTAATTCATTGGTTCAAGGCTTTATTTCTCACTAATATAGGCATCTAAAGTAGTTTACTGGGTTAATAAACATTGTTTGCCATGTTTAGAAGGGTGTGTAGATGTATTCTCTCTCCTTGCACTTAGTGTGATCTTGGACATTAGAAATCTTACATATTTTAATTTATTTTATGTTCTAATTGTCATGTCAAGGCTTATTAGTTTGTATGCTCTCTCCTTGTGCTTTATGTGATCATGGGTGATCAAAAGCACCTAGTATAGTCTTTCCCAGTAGGAGATTTGTTTTGGGATTTGATCACCTCAAGAATTACGTCAAACATGTTTTTAGTGGGGTATACAAAAGGGGGAGATTTATTTTACCTCAAAGTGTGGCTAGTTTCATTCAAGACAAGCCACAATACCCTTGATTCGTTGAGACTTGTTAGGTTCAATCAAAGAAGGAGAGACCCTCTTAATATTGGGCACTATCAAACAAGCTCATTATTCATAAATCCACTAAAAAAATTGTATTTAGAAGCCTTTAAGACCTTTAGAAGATTACTTAGTGTGGTGCATGGTATACTATCATGCCCAAAGTTACTCATCATGTCTCTACATGAGTAGAGGTAGAAGCTCTTTGGGTAAGGTCTTAGGATCTCCAAGGAAAGAGAAAAGATGAGCCCTTGTGCTACTAGATCTCTAGTTATTGACTCTTGAAAGAGACCTTTTTCACAACAATATTGAGATATTAGCCTTTAGCTAGTGGTCCCACATTGAGTTAACACACTTACTTGACTAATTCTAGGATTGCACTATTAGGCTTAACATGTTTTCATGTGTGAAACTAGTGAATCCAATTATCCTTATCACCTTGATAGTCAAGTCTACCAATGTGTGTTTTTGTTTGGTAATATCTTGCTAAAAATATCCAAAAACCATTTTAGAATGTCAAATAATGCTTTTGTTTCATCCCTCGATGCTTGTGCATCATCTTGAGGCACATCTACATAGTTTTATGTGAAACCACACCTTTATTTCATAGATTGGTACCTTTGTTCTATAAAGTTGTGTGTGTATCATTTCATCGACATTTGACCACTTTAGAGCCTCAAATAACAAGCTTGACCTTTAAGGACCTTCATCAAACCTAAGAGACCCATCCTCAACCATTATTTCACCCAAAATATCAACCATTTCCATCACATTCATACAAAAACCCTCATCTTTCTCTCATGCCATCATTTTCATCCTTTATCACAACCTAGGAATCATTATATTCATCCCTAGACCTTGTACCAATCAACAACCATCCAATCCTTGTCATAATTACATCACCATCTTCTATCACCATTGCTTTCATCATTGATCTTTCTTATCTTCCCATTCAAACTCTATTCTATATTATCCTATCTAATCCATCATCTATCATAAAAAATCTATCTCATCCTTCATATCTCAAATCCTTTATTATGTGTTTGTCAAAGCCTAATGTAATAAAAACCATCTCTATCAATCTAAGGATTTATGTTTTACTTGAGACACCATTGGTCTTGTATCATTTCACACTTCTTGGTCCCCCTTGGTATGGCCAAGTTGTATCTTTCATCATCCTTTCAATTTATCATTATCCCCTTTTTCATCTCTCATATCCCCTTTCAATCCGTCTATCCCATCACCATATGTCATTTTGCCCTTTCTACCCATCATCATTATCCTTTCAATCCAATCATCCCAATCAATATCAAATTCAAGTTTCATCCTTTCATCTCCAGATTCCATCATCATTAATCATTTTCATCCAACCCCATCATTCCTAGTTCTCTTTCTTGGATTCCTTTCATCCAATCCCATCATTCCTAGTTATCTTTCTTGTATGCCTATTGATGGGCCTTATAATTGGCCAGTTTCCTTTTTTTGTTTAATACTTTTCGTCATCTCTTTTAGCCAAGTTTCAAGACATTACTAGAACCTTTGATACCTTTTATATACTTTTAAGCAATTTTAAGTATGTGAAAATGGAAATATGTTATGTTGATATATGTATGCATGAATTCATGAATGTCTATGAAATTTAGTATGATTTTATGTTTAATTTATGATTGTTAATGATGAGGATGCCTTAGGAATAGGACTAACATTTATAGAAAGGACTGTCAACCCACAACAACAAGTTTCTCAACCCATAAAATAAGGATTGCAAATTGTTGTAGAGAATAATTCAAATGGCCAAGGCACAACACTTTTGGAAGGAAACGAAGGTGATAATTTATTGATCATCCATGAGTCACCACATAACACTCTTACTTGCCAAATAAGACACCCAGGAGAAGAAAAATTCTAATTGTAGCGGGATTGATTTACAACAGGACTATTTTATGAACATGTTTCTATTATAATGGTTAAGCTATTGGACATTGAGTATGTATTTAGGTTTTCTACTCCTATTTCAGATAGTTATTGTTTTTTTGTTTTTAAATGGAGTCCTCTTCCTACCTTTGTGGGAGAGTTTATAGTCGTTTCATAAGTTTTTTTTCATTCCATGAATAACGAAACTCCTCATAGACCCTATATAGTGTGATATTTTATTGAGGATGAGATCTAGTTTGTTTACCATTATTACTCAATAGTTGAAACAATTGAACGTGTATTGCATTACAAAGATCTTTAACAAATTCCTATTATATTTCATGTAAAATTTTAGTGTTAAGATGCAATAAAGAGAATTGGTTTGACATCATGATTTGTTGAGTAAGTGAGTGTTTGATAAATCATGTGGAAGTAGCAACTCAAGCAAGGGCCACTTGAGGCTACTGTTGAATCACTTTAGTTTATGTTGTTAGATTAGATAATGCATTGTTGAATTTAGTTAGTAGTTTTCAATTATATGCTTATAAATGCATGTGTTAAATTTATGAATTGGATTTTGTAGCGTAATGTTTGGTTTCATACTCTGGAAGATTAGCTGGGTTAGAACACTATAGTTTAAATGGTTAACAGTTACAATCTTGAGCATTAGGTACCCATAGCATAAGGTAACAATTTACATTCATTTTCCCTATTATGTGAATTAACAATTTATTTCTATTCCCAACTTTCACTATGTTTATACACGTGTATTTTCATATACTCCATTGATGTAGGATGTGTCTAGAATCTGTGAATGCATATTTTTCCTATCACTATCTAAAGTCTTATGACTCCCTAGTTGATAATTTAATGCAACCCTCTTGTGGAAGATGAATTGTTCAGTTAGGGATTCTTAGGTCCCCTAAGTTGTGTGTATACCTAGTATCACCACATTAATTATACATTAGAGTGGCTCCACATCTATCACAAGGTCACTAAAAAGAAAACAAATCATGACCTCCCAAGAGTTCCCATCATCATCCAATGACATGTTCTTTGAGGATGTATTCCATCAAGTTCCCCACAAGGAACCCATTTTTATCTCCATCCTACATCATACATGATCAATATTTAAGTGACTAAGATTCACCCACATAATTAGAGGAATTTTCTTGAGATACCTAGGCTATGGACCTAATACATCGATATATCATGAAGCATCCCAATAAATACATCCTTATGTTAGCAAAGAAAGGTGCAAAATTACCACTTTAATTTAACATATCTCGAATCACCCAACAACCTCATTCTACACCCCCACCTTCTATTTGTCATGATACCATGTATCTTCTACCTTCTTATAGTCATCATGATCCCAAACATTTCCTATTGTCTTCTAATATTCCCATTTCCTCTCAATCTATCAACCCCAGATCATACTTGCATTTTAAAATCCCATCCCATACCCAAAACATTTCATCACACATCTCGCAACCTCAAATTTCCATCCCTTCTCCTCATGTCTCAATATTCATACCATTAAACACACCATACCACCTCCAAACCTCTAACTCCATCTCATCTACCCATCAAAACTTCCAATATTTTAATCTCGTCTCATTTTTTCATCAATACTAACACATTATATTCACAGCCTCGCACTTCCAACTATCCACTGCCACCCCTCAATTTCACAAGACATTCAACAAATAAAAGATACCCTTGAGGGAATTCAACTAGGAAATCAAAATAAAAGCTAAAAGTTCCAATAACTATGTTTGTATCCTTTTGACAGTTCCATCACAATGATCCCCTTCCCCAAAACTTAGAGACGCCTAAATTTGACAAATACAAAGTAAAGGGAGATCCTAGGGAACACCTTATAGAATTCTACATTGATTTCCAAAACGTCTATTGTCTTAATGCTTACCTCTTGAGATTGTTTTGAAGAAGCTTGGGTGGACAAGCCCTCGATTTGTTCACTTATCTCCCCCATGGGAGAATCACCACATTTTCCAAGTGACCCATAAATTTTTTCACTCATTTCTCTTACAACATAAAACATGATATCACCATGATGGACCTTTGTAATTCCAAACAAAAGAGTGGTGCTCAAAGCTTTACCTTGTTCTTACAAAGATGGAGACATCTTGCTAATCCCTTTGCACGACCCATACTTGAAAAACAACCTATTGCAATCTTTGTCCAAAACTTGAAATCTGAAATGGGCTTCCATCTCCAAATATAGTGTGCTCAATCCTCTGAAGAAATCATATAAAAGGAGTTGCTATAGAAAAATTGCTTATATCCAAAGGACTAGTCAACATTTATAAAGAAAGCAAAGACAATAATTAATATTTTTTTTTGGAAAAAAAATCATAGTCAATGATGGTGTGACCAATTCCAAACACGTCGAAAACCAAAAATCTCCACCATCACCATATAAAAACAATATAGCTCTCCAACACAATGTGGTCACCCCTAAAGTTCAATAAAAAAGATATTTTCAATGAGAATACACTCCCTTGGATGAATAAATCAAATATGTCCTCCAAAAGCTAGTCCAAACCAACACGATCCAATTACCACCTATCAAACCCCTTTATCTATATGTGTTTAAGCCTTCTTGATATAAATAACATGAGTTTTGTGACTATCAAGGAACCGTGGTCATAAAACATCCTCCTACATAAAATTTAAAACTCAATCCAAGATCTCATTAATCGAGTAGAAATCTCTATCGAAGGCCACAAGCCCCCTATTGAACACTTGGGTATATACAAGCAACCTTTCCCTCCACATAATGATGGTAAAGTCTTTGCATATTACAACACATTACTATATAACTACAACAATAATATCTCATCTAATTTTGTTATTGGCCACATTGAACAATGTCCTTCCCAAGTAGCCACTATAACTATCAAAGCACCTAATTGTGTCATTACTACCTGACGTGGTTGAATCATCATCCAAGGAGCTTCATCCTCTTCTCAAACCACACATCAATATAACATCCTTGACCAATTAAACAAAATTACAACACAAAAATTCCTTGAGCTAATTAAAACATCACCTGTCCACAAGGACCTCCTTTTGCAAGCCCTCCATGAATATTGTATCCCTAATGACATTAATCTGGTTCAATTTCAATCCAGGATAGGATACTTATCATCCTCACAATCCCTCAAATTTTATTCCAAATAAATACCTTCCATCAATCCATATCAAAACAACCCACTTTACCTTCAAGTCAACATCCATAAAACCAAAATCAAATGTGTCCTAGTAGATGGTGGATTGGGACTTAATCTTTGCAACTTGATTCTAATAAAAAAATGAGATATTTTGATGTTTTTTATCCCCAAACAAATATTACTATCAAAGAATATGACAAAACCGAGTGTGAATCCAAATGCTCTATAAAGCTACTCGTCCAAGTCAAACCAACTATAGTTGAAACTACTTGTTACATCCTATGCCTTGATCTCCCATGCAACATCCTTCTAAGTTGCTTCCCATGGATCCATGCCATAAAAGTTGTTCCATCCATATTCCATCAATGCATCAAGTTCCCTCATAATGGAACCAAAGTGATTGTCATTTCCAACCAAAATCCATTCTAATATTAAAAATTTGTGCAAAGAAGTCATGGATTTTTGCAATATTGTCTTATTAATACCACATCATCTTCATCCTCGTACATTGATCCTTATCGCAACCCACCTCTTGCACTATACTAGAGATAAAGACTAAAATTAAAGACCTTGGCATTACAAAATATGAGGCTTCCCTTTATGTTTCCTCATCGTCATCTCCTAAGTTGCTCTCTTTCTTAGGTGGAGGCCAATAACAAGTATATTTTTCTAAATATTGCTCCTTATTGAGTTGCATTCATTTAGAATTTTGCCTTGATCCAATATATTTTGTTTGAAAACAAAGAGCTTCCACTCTATACTGCTCTTCTACATGATACACTTGTTATCTATAACATTTTGCAAGATTTGTTCAATGACCAACATGTTCGGAACCAATTCCATCATCCCTTTGAAGTTGGTGGGCTTGATAATTGGCTAGTTTCCCATTATTTTTTAATACTTTTTATCATTTCTTTTTGCTAATATTTAGGATCTTACCAAGACCCGTTATGTTGATATGTTGGTGCAGGAGCACCTTATGTCTCCATCAAACATTTTTGTGAAATTTGAATTTCCAAATGAAAAATAATTCTAAAAGGTCTTTTAAGGGTAAATACCAATGTAAACGAGTCATTAATAAGTCTCTAGGAGGTTGAAATAATGGAAAATGAAAAAAAATGCTAAAGTTGTCAATAAAACAAAAATGCAAAAAAATAGGAATATGAAAAGACAAGGTGGAAAAAGAAAGGATTGGTCAAGAAAGCAATTGAAAAGGTAGTTATTAGTTTGGAAACAACTTTAAAAATCTTGAGTGGGTGAGAAAAAGGATCAACTTTGTATTCTTGAAATCAAATTTTGAAGTAAAGACCCCTATTCTGCAATTTTTTGAGTTTACTCTTATTTACTAGTGCTTGTACGAACTATACAGAGGTCTAGAAGTTATAAATCTATTTGCTTTCTATAAGGTAGTGAAACAACCATCATCTAGAATTGTTTTGAAGAGGCTTATTCAGTTTAGGGGGTTTTGAAAAATAAGAATTTAGTAAACCCTCAAAACCAAGGTTTGAGAGTCTTTTAAGGAATAAAGTCACCATCCCATTGATGTAGGTATAGTTGATCGATGGGATGGATTGACTGCACGGGTAGCAAAGTATATTTTGTGTTTTATATTGTATGTGTGTGATGGCAGGATAGTGGAAGGTAAAAGTGCAAGGATATGGTTGTTTCTCTACAGATTTTTAGAGTTTCCATGCATGCAATGATGCCTCCAAGTGGTGACATGAAGAATTGGTGATGGCAAGGGGTAAAAGGTAGTATATCAGTATATTAAGTTTGTGCAATCCAATCGTAATATGTTTGAAGCATTTCCAAAGAAGGTTGAGGTTTGCAAATGGTATTTCTAATAAACCCTCATGGTAGAGTTTGTTTTATGCATGTAATAAGGGTTTTGTGGATCAACATTAAATCAAGCTTTTCAGCCCTAAAAATGGAAGAATCTAGAGTTTTGTGACTTGTTAAAGGACTATCTAAAGATTTTTGGTGTGTAGGAAGTGAATCAAGACTACTTCATTTGTAATTTAGGCCTAATTTGTAGCCTTTTCTAGCATACAGTTTAATAATCTGGTCATTTCTTTAAAAAAAGCTATTGAAAGTTTTTGTTATGCTAATAGTGACAATAATGGGCCTCTGAAGGTGTATTTGGTTTTGAGAAAACAAATTGGGTTTGTGAATTTTCACCTGATTAGAGTATGGAGACCTAACTGATATTTAGTGATTTGATTGTATAGTAAGTGGAAGAGTGTGAAAACAAAGACAAATTTTGTGTAGAAATTGCTTAAAAAAAGTTGTTTAAAGGTGTTTCAATGTTTGAGAAAAGGTTAGAAGGAAATTTGATGATTTGATGAGTTTGAGTAATGTGCGCCCTATGAGCAAATTGGTGTTTGTCTACAAAAATATAATGATCTGATGGTTGAATGTTATTTGTGTGTATCCTTGGTTTGTTTCAAACAAGAATACGATGAATGTAGTGTATGGATGGTTTGGAAAGGATCTTAAAGTAAATATGTTGTCTTGGTAATCACGGTGTTGGTTGATGGTATGAATATGCATGGTGAACAATTGAGGAGTTTTAGAGTCTATTCTCAAGGTATTTGTTTTGTAACAATTGTTTTGATGGTGAAAAAAGTGATTCAGTGTCAGAAAAAGGGTTAGAATCCAGATTGGGTGAAGGTTGTCCTTTTTTCCTTGTTTGGAAGTGAGTTACATTGAGGAATGTATTGGTAAAAGAATGAAAGTGAATGGTTTTGTTTTGTTTTCTGATCAATATTTTGTGTATTTTTAGTCAATTAGATGAAGGTAAAACTGTATATAAGTCTGATATAGATGTAGAGTCAAGTTGTGATGTTTTGTGGCTTTACAGAATTGAAGAATCAAGGGAAATTGTATGAGATTTTGATGAAAAGATTAGTGAATCAAATATTCTTGTTCAATTTGATCTTCTCCAAATGTGTTCGGAACTAAAGTTCCCCAGATGAATAGATGTTTTTGATAGATGCTCTTGCATCATATGTGTATGTATATGAATTCATGAATGCTAGTGAAGTTTAGTGAAGACGTTCATTTGTTGGAAGTTTCATCACTAGCATGGTTGTAAGTATTTATTTTCTTCTCCTTATGCTTATCATTTCTACTTTACTTCATTTCTATCACTTTCTACTATATCGCATTTTGTCAGTTCTTAGTAATAAGATAGCTAGCAGTAATTTAGGCATTTTCTGTGACATTCTTGCTTCTTGATCTGTATGAGATGTCAGCACTCCTCAGGGATGCTAGTTCACCATGTTGTTGTCCTCATTATGCATTGACGTCCTTTGGCCCAAAGCTTGATAGTTTGTCTAGAGAACCTTTGTGACTTGCTTTTTTAGATTCTATTACTCTTGCTGCTATTCTTGAGGTAGTTTAGGGCAGTTCCCCCTATGAGACTCTCTAAATGAAGAGAAATCGTGAGTAGCAAATCCCCCTCTTCTACATTTTGGTGAACCCAACGTGAATAGGGTATTTTTCAAAAAACTAGAAATTTAATTATCCCTACTTGGCGGGGTCATAACTTTTGACTTGGTGCTCAAAATTCAGAACCATTTTCACCATTGAAAAGGTCTCCTAGAGAACTAGTTCAGTCCCTAAAATACTAGTGCCTTCAATAGTTGAATTTTAGGGACCGACATGAGTTCCAACCTCAAATTTTTCTCCAAAGACCTCTGAAAATGTGATTTACTAAAACATAGAAATACCAAAAAAATCACAATGAATTTAATATCTTCTTTTATTGGTTCAGTATCTAAGTTTGTTCAAAATGTAAATGATATTCCATTTCATGCATGTGATGGCGACTTGGCTTTACCCATGTCACTTGGTATCTTTGATCCTTCTCATAAAAGTCCTCTTACTTGAAAGGATATTTTGTTGTAAGAAGAAGAAATCATTGATACCTTTCTTAATGTTACTCTACCTTCTCTCCATTCCAATGCATTCTCTCCTACAGATGATGCATTGGTGAATGGTGAATCTCATCTTTGTCTTGATGCACTCTCTTCTAGAGATGATGCATTTGTGAATAGTGAACCTTCCATTCATTCCAATGCACTCTCTTTCGAAGATGATGCATTCATGAATAATGAATCTCTTATACCTTCCAATGCACTCTCTTTTAGAGATGTTGAATTTTTGAATGATGAATTTATTATCTATTCTAATGCACTCTCCTCTAGAGATGATGCATTAGCGAATAATGAACCTCCTTCCACATCTGATCCCCCTTGGATCAATGTTGAGAATGTTTCTTCAAATAATTATTCCACATTTGATCCTATTTGGATTGATGTTGAGAATATTTCTTCAAATAATAATCCTACTGGTTGTGATGATTCAATAAATGTAATTTATGTCTCTACTGCCCCTCAAAGGCCTAAGAGACATGTCATTTATGTGACTCCAGCTAGTCCTCCTAAAAGGGTTTGTTCTATTGACGGTGTCTCATATAATAGTAATTCCCTTGATCTTTCTAAGGCTCCCTCTTATAGAGTGGTAGCCCATACTTATGAGAATAGAATGAATAAACAACCAAGTCTTCCTTCAACACCTAAACCTACAACTAAAGCACCCAGTGATTACAATCTTGTCGAGCAACTTCAAGCTACTTTGGCTAAGATCTCACTATGGGACTTGCTTCAGTCTACTCTAGTTTACGAAGGTATGCTTCAGGAAGCCTTACAAAATATCCTCTTGCCTTCTTTCGATAGGTTGGCGGATGTTAATGTGTTGATGTTGTATATTCATGTAGATTCACTGAATATTACATTATATTCGCAAGAGCTCCCGCCTCTGGAAGTACAAAAGCAAGCAGATCCTCTAATGATTATAGTTAATTTACTAATAAAATCAGCATTAGATGTACTCTCATTGATGTCGGTTCAAAACTCAATGTATGTAGCATCAATCTATTACCTAAGATTCATATTGATTCATCTTCTTTTAATGCTTCTTCTATTGTTATTCGTGGGTTCGATAATGTTTGGGCGACAAGCTATAGGTACAATAGTATTACCTTTGCAGGTTGGACTCATTATCATGCCTACCCTTGTGTATTTTATGTCAACAAAATTACCATATAACCTTCTCCTTGGTAGGTCATGGATTCATGCTATGGGTGCATTCTCATCTACCTTGCATAAGTCTATTAAGTTCATTTGTAATAATAAAGTAGTCATAGTCAAGGATGACCCTTCAATGCTATGTGCTTATGCTAGATAGCAGTTGTTGGTTAGGCTTCTATTGTGCCTACTCTTATTCCTTCATTGTCTTCCAATGTGTCAATGTTTACTCCAACAGTACCTACTATGAAGGATACTCTTGAGATAAATGTCCCTAAAGAAGATCCTTCTGAAGCAAGAAATATTAAGTTTGCTCTTTCTACCTCTTCTAAAGAAAATGCATGTCTTGGTTATGATTGGGGTTCTTTAGACTTACAAATTCATTCACTAGAGAACACAAAGTTGACTCGATCCACTTAGACCTTTCGATAACATCATCCACACCAACTATCAAGGATGATCATTCTTCTGCATCGCAAGGTAATATGGATGTAAATTGTAATGTTCTTGGTGTCGATCCTCTTCTGAGGAATATGGTCACACTTATGTTAAGGAGGTTAATTTTGGTATTCCTATCAAGAAAGATGATGGTGATCTCATAGAGGAGTATGATCCCCATTACCGAAATAATACTCTCCATGTAGATCCTCCTTTGTCTTCTACCTTCATTCCTTCTTGTGAGCAATCAAGATTTTCTCCACAAGTGAAAGGGTTGCTTCTTGCTCCTCATGATTTATCTGAGAAAGAGTGTATCTTGTTGCAACTCCTAAAATCCTGCTTAATTAATCTTCCTTCTCCTACATGCAAGAAATCTCATGAACATGATAAAGAAAAAAATTATTTCTGTGTATACCATCGAGTGCTTGGTCATTCCACAAGTGAATGTAAGGCCTTGAAAGACAAAATACAACAACTTATTGATACATGTGTCATTGAAACTCCCATTTGATTGATGCGCCTACCTTTACTTCACATGATAAGTGATATCGAGGTTCACCTCTATCCTATATGTTCTAGGAATCTTGCATGGTTCTCCTCCCTTATATGTTGGGGAGTGATAACTCACTTTGGAGATGTGTGTCCTTCTTAAGGACCCTCTCTCTTTTCTATGTCTTTCAAATGAAGCATCCCTTGAGTGGACCCCCTCTCCTTTTGAAGGGATCCCAAAGGACCTCTTTGGAAGCTTTTATCTCAAATGGATTCTTTCGCGTCTAGCTTGGTGGCAACCTGACTAGACCTATTCCATATCTTCCCATCTAGCTTGGGGTAAGCCTAACTAGACCTATTTAATAGAGTCACGTCTAGCTTGGGGGAAGCCTAACTAGACCTATGTTTTTTGTGACTATATTGCAATGTAGCTTGTAGCAGCCACATGATTCTTTGGTTTTCCTTGCTCTGCAGGACTAAGAATCCGTAGAGCTCCTTTACATCCTTATTTTTTGATACGGGCTTTCCTCCTTGAGTAGGGATTGCTTTTATCACCTATATTTTGTGATACAGGGTTTCCTCCTTGAGCGGGGATTGATTTTATCACCTATCTTTTGTGATACGGGTTTTCCTCCTTGAGCGGGGATTTCTTTTATCACTCTTGCATTCATTTCATTTTTATCTCTCTTCTCAATTTGTGTATATCGAATCAAAGATCTACATCTTCTTCATCCTAAGTATATGCCCTTCCTCTCTTCATTTTACATTTATTCTATGTGTTATTATTTGGGGATGACACATAGTACTGAGACAACTTTCTACACCGAGGTCTCTTTTACTTTGCTAACTCAAATCCTTTAGCTTTTTATGTTCTAACACTTTTGTCTAGTGTAGTTTCTTGTCTAATGCATTTGTTTTGCATTTCTTCAGTTTGGGGGCATACTTTCATGGTTTGAAGAGTTGTTTGCTTCCTCTACATTATCCTTTTGGCATATGATGTTATTTATGTTTAGTAGATTTCCTTTAGTGTGCATATTAGTGTAGATTTGTATGCATGCTAAAGTGGGGGCAAAATTGTATAAGCTTAAACTACACCCTTCACAATGTCACATGCATTCTTGCTTTTGATTTAGTGTCCACTCCCTTAGCATCTTGAGTAGGCTCATTTTAGGGCTTGCATAAACCTTTTCCCTTATCAAGATGCTCCAACACTTCTTTTCAACAACTACCCTCATGCATCAACTTTACATCGAAGTTTGGGCTTTTCCCGTTCTCATTGTTTTCTAGTGTGACATGTCTAGACACTAGCACACCACACAAATTTTTGTGTGCCACGCTAGCATCCTACAATGTTTTAACGCTCAAATGACCATTTTTTAGCATGCTTTCCACTTGTCACCTCCTTTGGTCGGTGGTAACGGCTCGAGATGCTTTGTAACTACCTGATAAGCTTCCTTTTGCTTCTTTTCTCTCTTTAAAAGATGTCCTTTCAATTCATTTGCAACTCTCCCTTAATTTCTAGCTCCACTCTTTTGATTCTAGCTTCTCTCTTTGGCTCCAGCCTTCTACTCTCCAACCTTTTGCTTGCCTAGCTTCATATAGCTTGTTGTAGCATATTCAAGCTCTCTCAAGCTCCCTTTACAACACTCTTTGCAACTCTATTTCCCTTGCTTCATGCTTGTGAGCATCTTGGGATTCCACATCTCCTTTCTATTGCATTTTACCTTTGTGATATGGGTTCTCCTCCTTGAGTGGGGATTTCGAGAAATAGGAATGGGGCAACGATCATTATCTTTTGTCTGCTGTGCTTGTAGGAGGTTCTTGTAAGATAACTTTGGCGAATACTTGCTTTGTTAGGTATGTATGGAAGAGGTCTAGGGAAACTTGTTGACTATTGCATGGATAGGTTTTCCTTTCCGTGTTTTGGTCCAAGGCGTCTTAAATTTTTGAAGTGCATCCTGGCAAGGTTTTCGTATGTCAGGTGTGAACAAGAATGCTTCTATCTAATGGTCGAGTCAAAGTCCATCTCACTAGGTACAATGCCATCCTAGTTTTCTATACCTTGATGCATCGTATATGTGTGTGTTATCAAACATAAGAAAATTTGGCCCTTTGAAAATCCCAATTCCTTGGCAAGTCAGTATCATCATTATCATTTGTATTTGTGTCATCTCGCGTCTTGTTGAAATGACTCCTTTTCTTACTAATCACGCTAACAAGGTACTATGACAGTTGACCATCATCACCATCATCGCCATCGATCCTACACCCACAAATCATTAGCATATTGCATAAGCATATCATATAGGAAACATACGCATTGCATTTTAATCATCATAAATAGGTTATCATAAACATTCTTCATAGACAGTCACATCCATGTTAGTACATTTCACCCATTACATTGCATCTCATAACACCATATTAATCATTAAGGAAATGTTTATTTGCATTTCATAACCATTTCATATAAATCATCACATAAGCATCTACAGAAACATCTCATAATCATTTTCACATAATAAATAGGTATATAAGTACTTAATTCATCAAGGTATACATACGTGCATAACATTATGACATCATATCACTACTTTTACATTCACATCACATTACACATCAGCATATCATTTTGCATTAACATACCATTGCATCACATACTTCATCATTTATTATGTTTAGGATAATAACATTTGTTAGTCTAAGCATCTCATGAAACCATTTCATTATACATTTTATCACAACCATTGCATCATAGCGCATCCATCCATAAATCATCTCATATATAAGCATTTTTACACATTATTGCATATACCATAGATCACATCATTTTACATATTAAAATCCATATCACATATCACATTGACATAAAATAAATCATCATATAGATAACATCATTGCACATCGTATCACAGGTTAGCATAATATAGATCCATTAATCATAACCACCATATATATATATATATATATATATATCATCAGAAATAAAGGCATCCATAAGACATCATTGCAAAGCATATAGAAATAAAACCATCCATGCATGAAGGAGAACACAGTACATCGCATCAAAATCAACTCATATATCATCAATCATGTCACTATCATAGTACAAAAAAACAACAAATTGGATCACTATACACATATGTCAATCAGTACAAAAGGCCCATCGGGGCTATCAAAAATAAGCCCATAAGGCACAACAAATTGTATCATTTGTATCAAGCCCAGTACCTATGGATGCTGCCCTCACCCCTGTCACCATGACCCTCTACTGGTCTATGGTTGGCCCGCTCTGAATACTCAGGGACTCTCTCAACCCTGGGTACGACCTCGTGATAATACCACCGATAGTACTCTGCCTCTCGAATGACATCCCTGTAGAACCGAACTAATACTGTACCCTGAGGGGAGGAGGCTACCATACTCTCTAGTTGTTGCTGTCGACCTAGCTCTATAGCTGCCTGCAGCTCTGCGACCTGTCTCTACTGGATGGCCTAGTCTCTCTCAGCTCTCGCCTAGTCCCTCTCAGCTGTCAAAGTTTGCACCTGAGCCTACAGCTATGCAATCAGTGCATCTTGACCATCTGCCTGTCCCTGTGGCTGTACTCGTGGCTGCACATGGACCTGACCCTCACCCTCGACTCATGGTGGTGGGACTAGTGGCTCCTGCTGCTGATCCTACATATGGACATGCCCTTGACCTGGCGGAACTAGGGGTGTACCTGGTGGATCTTATCAAATCTCGACCCTCAATCCTCGCCCTTGTCCTCTCCCCTTGCCTTTGACCCTGCGGGGATCTGGATCCTCACCTGGAATGGTCAACCGAAGAGGAGGTCTGAACCAATCTTTGTAAGCCTGTGTGGTCCCTGGATCTGCTAGGCCTTGATCATAAGCCCATGACCGGGATACCAAGTGCCAAAAACTATCAACTACCACCGATGTGGGAATACCATGTTCCCATGATATCTATGTCATACTACATGCAAACATGGCTACGTAGTCGTCATCTAGCCGATCCTGTGGCTCTCTGAACTAACGTTGCACATGCCTAGGCAGGTATCTCTTGATCATCGTATGCTCCCGCCCCTGCATGTACCAGTCCTAGTGGCAATAAAAAAGTTGATCAACATCACCAACCCATCCAGGCAGACCAAGGTACGGTCTCCAAGTGAAAACAAGCATCCCGTCTAGGACCCGCCTCCAGTAGGGGATCCCATGCTCACCAGTGTGTGTAAAGGACACACCACCTCTATATCATGCCACAAGGGGATCATCTACCCCCATCAGAACTGGAACAACATGCAGACGCAACATAGAAATGTGCTCCCATGCCTAGACATGAAGGTCGGTCACTCCAACCCCCAACGCCCTACTGTCCATGTACATGTACTTGTGCAAATCTCTATAGAGTGAGGCAAGAAGTACAGGCCCCCATGGAAAGTGAACTATACCAAGACTGAAATATCTCCCTCGTCGGTCTGGGGCAATGAGACCCGAAATGATGGCTATAACTGCCTAGTGGTAGGGAGGTGCTATAACCCTGTAGTGCTCCAACTCAATTTGTCCCTCGCAATAAATAATGTCCCATGTGGCGAGAACTTTGATGTAGGACTCGCATCCCTCATCCATATCGTAGATCACCCGTCGGCCCTGAATAAGCAATCGTAAAATGCGCCAAACGTCCTCTAAGGTGAGGATGGCCTGGCCAGTAGGGAGATGAAGCAATGATGTCTTGCTATGCTATCTCTTGGCCAGCGTTGATAACATCCCTAAGTGGGTGTGCAAGGGCACTGCATATGCAATGTGCCATAATCCTACAACTCTCAGTCGATCCTGGTCTATGTCGCTCAGGTCCTGTAGGATGCTAGTCAAATCTCGTGAGCAATGCTCTCAAGAGTAGAGCTCCCTCGGCCCATCTTGCATCAAGGAAGGTCACTGTGTTAAATTTTTTTGAAAAATTCCTGGTCAAATGCTCCAAGCTTGACTCCAGTGGCGCAATTTGTGAAGGCATCATAGTTTTATTTTACTTAAACTCCGACGCTCAAGCCTAAAAAGAGACAAGTGGTGTCGCTGCGGCGCACTTTATCCCTTAGCATCGCAGTTTGCATGAAAAGGGTGTCACTACGACGCAAAATGACCTAGCGCGGCACAATTTAAACACCAAGTAGCGCTTTATAGTGCCGCTAGAGGTGAGCTCTCATTTTAAAGCATTAAATGCGGTATTAAATGAAAAGACAAAGCTTCAGTAAGGGTCACATATCGGTGCCTCGATGCCAGGTGGTCATTGGTATGTCTGAACTCGGCCCGAAATGTGTAGGGGAAGTTGTCATTGCGCCATATCGCCAGAGAGTCAGAGCTTGAATCTCAAGTTTGCTAGGTGGAGGTGTGTGAAAATGACCC
>VDFB02043361.1:0-15563 GCA_007258455.2 Sequoia sempervirens | reverse complement strand
CTAGACACTTCAACTTTAGGTCCAAGGACTCGCAGCATGGCTCACAATGAGGTAAATCTAGCATTAATGAGTTCAGTTGTTGATAATTTTGAGCCATCTAATGTTCAGGAAGCACTAGAATCAAAACCTTGGAAAGGGGCTATGGATGCAGAGTATCAATCTCTAATGAAAAACAACACTTGGGAACTTGTTGATCTACCAATTGGTAATAAAGCAATTGGATGTAAATGGATATTCAAAACTAGGTATAAAGTAGATGGTAGTATAGATAAACATAAGGCTAGACTTGTAGCCAAGGGTTATGTCCAAAAAGATGGGATAGACTATGAAGAAACATTTGCTCCCACAACAAAGATTAAAACCATTAGAATGATTTTTGCTTTAGCTGCACAATTTGGATGGAAATTGTATCAAATGGATGTCAAAAGTGCATTTCTCAATGGAGACCTTAAGGAAGAGGTCTATATGACCCAACCAGAGGGACACATTGCACCTGGTAAAGAAGAAAAGGTATGCAAACTCATTAAGTCCTTATATGGTCTCAAACAAGCTACAAGAGCTTGGTATATTAAAATTGATGAACATTTGCTAAAACATGGTTTTTCTAGGCATCCATATGAACCAAATCTCTACCTCATGGATCAAGGGGGGGATATTGTGATCATTAATGTATATGTTGATGACTTAGTTATCATAGGCAGCTCAGAAGAAAAAATTGAGACAACCAAGAATGATCTCAAGAAGGCCTTTGATATGACAAATCTTGGGCTACTTCACTATTGTCTCGGTTTAGAGGTATGGTAGACAAATCACCATATCTTTGTATATCAAAGAAAATATGCCAAGACATTGCTCAAGAAGTTTAGAATGTTGGATTCCAAACCCATGTCTACACCTATGGAATCAAGTTTGCAGTTATTTGTTTTTGATTCATCTTCTCAGGTGAATGCAACTCTTTATCAACAAATGATTGGAGGTTTGATTTACTTGACTTATACGAGACCATATATTAGTTTTGTTGTTAATTATCTATCAAGATTTATGCAAGAACCAAAAATTTGTCATTGAAAATCAACAAAACGGGTACTAAGGTATATCCAAGGTACAATGAATCATGGTTTGGAATATAAAAGGAGTGATCAATTCTTCTTGACAGGGTATACAGATGTAGATTATGTAGGTTCAATTGATGATAGGAAATCCACATCTGGATTTGTTTTCTTCTTGGGTTGAGGTCCTATTTCTTGGGGAAGTAAGAAACAAACCATAGTTGCTCGTTCCTCAATAGAAGTAGACAATCGTGCAACAAGTGCAGCGGTTTGTGAAGCAGTATGGCTACGTCGCATATTAGAAGGATTGGGGGTACCACAAAACCAACCTACAATCCTCTATTGTGACAATCAAAGTGTTCTCAAACTTGTTCCCAATCTAGTGTTTCATGAACGAACCAAGCATATTGAAGTTGACTGCCACTTCATACAAGAACATGTTCAAAAAAATAACATTCAGCTCCATTTCTGCTCAACTCATGAACATGCTGATATCTTCACCAAGCCTCTTGCACGTGTGAAGTTTGATACTTTTTAGGATTCTCTTATTAGTACTCTAAAGAAACAATGTAATAAGGGGGGAATGTTGGATATTCCATCATTCGTACTTGTAAGGTTGTTTGATTTGTTATTGTTTGCTTTTTGAGTTGTTATAATTTGTTAGCCTATTTAGGCTCCTATTTGTTATTTGTTAAAACCGTGAATGCACGGTCATCGATTTCTATGTTGTATAAATCTATCACATAATGGAAATGAGATTATTCGATTTCTCCACAAAATCTGATACTACCCACCTCAACAATTTGTCCTTAGTTGCCCAAACTTGATTATAAGTGTGTGGTCTTCTTTCCAAATTTGACACCCCTGGCATTTGGGAAAAGACTCAACTTTAGGGATTTAGGATCTACAACTTTGAACACCAACAATGTTAATACCTAACAATGCATGGCAAAAGATAGTTGGTTTGGCATCTTTTGAGTCTTCTATGGCCACTACTACATCTTCATCATTATTTTTATCATAGGTGCCCTCAATGTAAACAATTTCTTCTCAACACATTTATGTCCCCTACCATATTTTCCATCATAGTTGAAACATAACCCTTTGGCCCTTTTTTCTTCAGTTTGTTGAGACATCAATCTCATAGGTTGAAGAAATGAGGATGTTGGGGTCCTCTAATCTTTGTTGCTAGGGAATTCCTCCCTTTTTTTTGCCAAAATATTTTCCTTTACTTGTCTCCATAATCATTACTTGAGACATAGAAGCTAGATTGAACATGCATACCTCATATTTGATGTGGTCCTTTAAACCCCTTGAAATAATTCTTTTAAATTTTCCTCTATTAGATTCCATTCTTAAAGACAATGTTTGGAATTGTTGAGTGTAGTCTTTGATCGCAACCGTTTGCTTTAGTTTGGTAATTTGGCTAATATAGCTATCAATAAAATTGTCACCATAGTGTGTAGTGCGTTCCTCTTGGAAATCTGAGCGAGTGACAACCCATGTCTTCTCTTTCTTCTCTTCACATAGCGGACAATACCTATTGAATTGGTTTCATTCCAAGTATAAGGATGCCATTGCATCATTTTGTGGCCCTGGAATATGATGAAGATTAAAGAATTGCTGGCACAACCAATTGGTTGGATCCTTGTTATCAAACTTTTGCATATCCTTCTTTGGTGTGAAGTGCCTAGCCATAAAATTATTCAATTGATGCCCCATCTTTAGATTTGAGTCAAACTCAAAACCGTCATATCCCCTAGAAGATACATTTTCTTCCCAAGTCTTCTGGTGTGACTCCAATGGTTGGTAATCTCTACAACCTTGGTGAGAAGCTATTCGTTTAAACAATGTTGCGAGGTCTCCTATTCTATCCACCCCTGACTAGATTTCATCCTTTGCCTTGTTGGTTTCTTCCCCTATATTGTCAAAGGTTATGGTATCCCTCTCCTTTGCAAATGTCATCTTTATTAGGAGTCTTTCCAGGAGCGATTGGGTTCTTTCCTTTGCCTCTTGTTAAAGCCCCACCATGATGTTGCCAAAATAGTTTTCACACTAACTTAAAACAAATCAAAATAATTTGATATTTTTGTTGTAATTTACTAAGGCTTAGATCTCACTTGTCAAAAAAATTTCCATTTGCAACCTTGGGAGCAAAATTGGTGGAAACCTTAATTTCACAATAACCCCTTCAATTCTGCTCCAAATGACCTCAAATTTGGACTATAGCAGCTTCAATATGTCCTTGATCAACTCGCCAAATTGAGAGAGATATGTGCTTCACAATTTAACCTCCTAAATTGAAAAAATGCTTTGTTTATTGCCTTTCAAATGCCAAGATTATGTTTTGATACCACTTGTAATGAAATAACTTGTACAAGAGAAGAATATAATAGGAAACATGCTGCAAATATTTGATAATGCTTGAGAATAATAAGCCATTTCAAGGGGGATAACCTTCAAAAGTCTCCAATAAGAACACAACTCACAATATGATGATAATAAGCTATACTCTAATTCCTATATATACCATACTTATGCCATGGATGCTACCTGTGATGTGATTTTCGTGACCACACCAACACAGACAAAGTCGCCAACGGCTACTCTATCCTCTCTTGAACAAAGTTTCCTGCATGCTAAGATTGCGAGATAGATCATGCATTTAACTCCAAGGTTCCTTTAGTGCGAATAGTCTCAGTTGGCTTGATGTGTTTTTGTGGTATTTCAAGGGGACTTACACAATTGTTCGACAGTTGACAACAGACAGCGGACTAAGGGCTTTCATATAATTGGAATGATTTGGCAAGTGAGCACAAGTTTCCTAATTCTAACCAGAAATGAACTGAATTTAAAATGAGTGTAGGGCCTAAGAAGTTTATGTTCTATTCTATATGTGAGATATGCTGTGACAATTCTTACAGACTTCAACCAAGTCTTCGCTTTTGCTCTCACTTCGGATGTACTCTTCCGCTGAACTCGGTAAAAATTCTAAAGGAGGACTCAAGATGTTCAGATCATGATCTAGCATGAAGACACCATCACAACGACGCATGCCAACATATAAACCATAATCGAAGTTAAGTTTCACAAAGTTCCAGTTGACCACGCAAGGCGAACCCACCGTCAGCGAGCCCGCTAGTGGTATGGACAAACGAAGTCTTGTTCAAATCGAGAACCACATTCCACAATTGCTAAGTACGTGCATGAAATGAAATCTACTTTACTTTAAGCTATTTCAAGATGCTACGTGAATTGGAAGGACGAAGAAGCCTCAACAACTACTCATAACAAAGAAGAAATCACCATCAATGAAAATTCTTTTATTATGAAAGCATTCATGACAACTTCTTACAAAGTATTCAAAGGGAAGACTTTCCTTCCTTTTCAATCTAAACTATTCTACTTTCTACTCTATCAATTTCTCTCTACTCCTTCTCTGCTATCCTAACTCTGATCTAATTCTAATTTCTAATGAGATACAAATGAGGGGGACTCCCCCTTTTATAGTTGGCCAAGTCCAACGGACGGCTCAGATTACAATCGGCTGGATGGCCCAGATTGTGCCACCTCAGCCCTAAACAAGATTCGCCCTAAAAACTGCCATAATGGAGAGTAGGGCAATAAATGAGCCACTAATGGCCACAATCTTCTAGAAGATTCCTCATAGTAGACGCCTCACCGTTTCTTGGATCTTCTTCTCGACGTTCTTCAACTTTGCTCGATCTTCCATTCTTTTCTCCATCTTGAGTTATACTAAGTCTCAACACTTAGCCATTTTTCACAACTTTTCTTCCTTCAAGGTTGAGATGTAATCATGGAGTGCTTGCTCCATCTTCCTAAGTCATCGTCGTTTGGTCTCGACGTTCCTCCTACAAAACAAGCAAGGAGATAAGCATCAACACCTCAATATAAATTAACTTACTTACTGTACTTTTCACTTAATCCCAAGCTGCCATCGCCCTCGCTTAGTCAACTTCTATCCTTCTCAGAGATGATTCTTCATGCCTTAGCTAAATCTCTTTTCAACCCATCTTCCTCAAGGGCTTTATCATCTTCAAGAAATTCATTTCATTAGCTGGGTCATTGACGATTTTGATTTTATTCATCTCCGGCTCAAGAAGATTATCTTCACGAAGAGTTTGAGCAAATTCACCTAGGCAATTTCTTTCAAATTCATCATCTGGAGGATTTTACCTTGAAAACACATTTTCTTCACATTTGCCTTAGAAAATTTTAAAATTTCCCTTAGGAAAATTCATAATTTGAGCACCGATCAAATTCTTCATGCTGAAGGTCCCAACGAATCGCGGAAACTTTGAAATCCTTTCTCATCGCAGAAACTCAGCACCTTACAGTAAATTTCTAGAACGGGTTTAACCTATGGGTGTTGACAAATCTAACGGGTTCATTTAAATTTTAAAATTTTGAACCTTAGAAAAATATTTTCTTATGAAATTTAACCCGTTTCTTCATCTCTGTGAACATCTTGTTGCTCTGACTTGAAATTTTTTTATCAATCCTGCAGTGCCAGCACCTTCTGACTTCATCACTGGCAATCTCATTCAATCTTCAGGAATTTCATCACTTCACCAGACTTGGGCGTTTTTCCTCTAGAGAGGTGGAATTTTGATAACACTTATTTAAAATCACTGAGCACTTCAAATTTGCCTTAGAAAATTTTTATTCACTTTCAATCACTCTGCCTGTGGTGGAAATTTTTTTTATTTCAACTTGCTTGGATAATTTTTTCCCTGCCTTGGGCGCACTGTATATGTCATGGAAAATATGTTTTCTCCCAGCGCCCAGCAATATTCATCTCCCCAAGGGCGCATTTCATACTTGAAGAGGAACATTTAAAAGTCCAACGCCTTAGCAATATGTAGTCACCACCTTGGGCGCATATTCAACTTGAAGAAGGATAAAACCACGCCTTTGAAATTTTTTTTTCAACATTTAACATTTTCAACGCCTTACCACTTTACCTCATACTTGAATCACTTTGGGCGCATTTTCCTTGTCATGTAGAAATTTCAAATTTCAACGCCTTGCACATTTTCATCTCTTCCTTAGGCGCATTTCACACTTTGAATAGGATAAAACCACGCCACCTTTGACTTTGTCATTACATGGCTTTCAACACTTTTGTCTTCATGCATACGCCTTGTCCTTGCATGGATACTTTGTCTTTTTCCTCTTTAGCATGAATACCAACTTTGCATGGGTGTTTGTCTTTACATGCCCTTACTTGGGCGCATTTTGCTATGTGTGGAGGATGAAAATCTTTGACTCCTTTGACTTCTTTCTTGTTAACTCCTCTTGGGCGCATTTTGGGCATGGTGGAGGATGAAAATTGTTGACCCTTTTGACTTTCTCCTTGGGCGCATTTCAGCTTGCTAGAAGATGGGCGCATTTTGACTAGGGTGGAGGATAAACTTCACCATGCCCCAACAAGGACTTTTCACCTCTTTTGTCTCTCACATGGCCCCATTTGGGCACATTTTGCCATGTGTGCAAAACCTTGACTCCTTTGACTTCTTGAGAGGTGGGCGATTTTGCCATAGAGGAGGATATTGTTTGATACCCTAGAAAATTTTCATGCTTGGCTCTTGTAGTTGGGCGCATTTTGCCATAGAGGAGGATGAAACCTATGTTGACTTTTCTTTGTCTTGTTTGTTGGGCTGATTGCCATGTGAGGTGGACGAAACCTGTGCCTTAGAACTTTTTATGCTTCTTCATTCTCCTTTGGGCGCATATCAAGGCATGAGCAGGACGAGACTCAACACTTAGAAAAAATTTCACTTCATGTCTGTGAAGGGGGCGCATTTCACCAAGGCAGGAGGATATTTGAACACTTAAAAACTTTTCTTACTCTCCAGCTGAAGTGGGTGCATTTTCAAGGTGAAGCAGGATATTTCTCAGACTTAGTCACTTTCCTCGCCTTCGCCAGCTCCTTACTATAAATAGTGAGTTTCTTGATTTTCACACCTCCGAGGCTCAGATCGTTTTGAAATTTTAAACACTGCATCCTCGCGACCTCGTTACCCTGTTGACACTGCTATTCTGAGCCGACTTGCTAAAAATAGCATATTTCTGAAGGTAGTTTGCTATTTATAGTAATTGCTTTCTTCGAGCATTCCACATCTCCGCTTTTGATTTTGAAATTAATGAGGCGCTCACCACGCGGATCTCGCCTTCACAGAATCAAGATGTCACATTTGCTATTTTTAGCTCCTCGTTTCAAAATGACTTACTATAAATAGTAAGTGCTCCATGGTTCAAATTAATGCCAGATAGCTTGAAGGATGCCGGACAAGGTGGTTTAATCGTTTTGAAAAATTCCGACTTTTACGCCTCTTTGGGTCCCGGTTGAAACCCTAATTTGTCTTGTGGTATGCATATCAAATGATCTCCGTTGTCCTTGTTTCGCTGCATTTATCAGCTCTCGTGATTTTGAAGTGGCCGAAGCTACGCCGGACGCACCTCGCTAAAAAATAGTAAGTTCCTTTAAATGAGTGACTCATCTCCGGCTATGCATGTCAGCATCATCATGGGCTCTTTGAAACCTATAAGGAATATGCCACATGCAAAGAAAACCCCGTACATGCAAACCCTAAAAATAGCCTCTAAGACCTAATTCTAAAAGTTGTTATCTCGCTTTGCATGTTATACCATCGCCAAGGTCTCAAAACCCGTATGAATCTCCAGACATGCGCTGAAAAACTCTGCATCTGAGCCCTAAAATTTGTCCTGGAAACTGGACTGCTAAAAATAGAAAGTCGTTTGTTTCAGCTCAAATTTTGCACATGAGCAGCCTGATGTGTTCTGAATAATAAAGGTGTGATCAAGTAAAACTTCAAGAATGTCAATGGAATGCCTAACACTACACTTAAAATAGTAAGTTGTCAACTTAGAAGGAAATTTAGCCGAGAGTCTAATCGAAGCATACCGATGAACACTAAGCTCTGTTTTCAATTTATTCATCCCACTTGACCTCAAATTGGCAAGGAAGTTCAAAACCCTAATTTTCAGACTTGGCCAAAATTCACGTTTAAACTCAATGACAGGCACAATCCTCAAAAGGCAGACATCAAAAAAGAGACACAGAGAGAGAGAGAGAAAACCAAAGCCAAAAGACTAGAATGGAGCAAAATTAGGGGTCCCCATCTAGAATGGGGCTTATGTGTGTTGTCACAACACTACCTAGGCTGACTTAACTATCTATATAATATTGTATTAATGATCATGTTACTTAGTCAATAGTTATGGTAGCCATAAGCCAACTACTCATATCTCTATGCACACTATAGAATTGAGGGCATAGTAGTTTGTTACACTAAGAGGCATTATAGAATGGGAACTCTGGCGTTCTCATAATGGTGTCTTTCTATGAGGTGGGTGAACATTTATTACATATGGAAGAGACATAAGGAAAATTCTTGTTTATTAGAAATGAATTTTACATAGCATCACATGAGTTTTGTTTCAGCCCTTCAAGAGGAATTATATTATTAGAAAAAGTAAAAGTGGAATATAGCATGAGAATATGGGAAAGAAAAATAACTTTGGGCAATTATATTATTATAGAAAGAAAAGTGGAATATAGCATGAGAATATATTATTAGAGGTGGGTGAACATTTATTACATATGGAAGAGACATAAGGAAAATTCTTGTTTATTAGAAATGAATTTTACATAGCATCACATGAGTTTTGTTTCAGCCCTTCAAGAGGAATTATATTATTAGAAAAAGTAAAAGTGGAATATAGCATGAGAATATGGGAAAGAAAAATAACTTTGGGCAATTATATTATTAAAGAAAGAAAAGTGGAATAAATGATGGCCAAATGGTGTATGAATTTGAAAAGTAGGTTTGTATTCCCGAGAAGATAACTTTCTTACATATTTGACCAAATGATATTCTAATGTTAAGCATCTCATTTAATAATATAAAGTGTAATTTTCCCATGGCTAGTTAAATTTGGACTTTGTGAGCATATACAAAAGATATGATACTATTAATATATTAGCTTACAAAAGATATGTGGTACTATTTATCTATAGCTTACTTATTTATTTTTTATTTTTAATAACATTAATTAAATTTGAATATGGATGTCTTTGTGTCTTTTTGATATTGATATCTCTTGCATTTAATAGATATCAGTTTTTAAGATATCTGGGCTAGTTATGGTTCAAGGATCCCAAATCTCTCTAAAAATCTACATGATTTTTAACCAACTGGGCCTAGTGCGTCACATTGTGGCACACAAGACCAGAACAAAAGCTGCAAGGAAATAAACAGATGAGAAAATATATTAGTAAATCAATTTACTGCGATTGGACATATTCCCATATTAATTTTAACTTTCAACAAGTTCAGATGGTCCTTTAAATTCAGGAAGAACACAAATATGTGCATAAGCTGTAAAATAGTTTGTAAGGGTAAGCTAACAGAAAATATATATTACCCAATGATATCACCAATAGGATGACAAGCAGATCAGCTTCCCAAACACTATGGAGAATAGGAGAGTTTTACCAATTAGAAGGCTAGATTAATACCAGTCGAGCTCATGAAATAGATTCCCAAACCCCAACTGGATTTCAGTTCATAGAAGAGGGAAAACTTGATAAGAGGAAAACCTTTATCAAGATAAGAAATTTGAACGCGTCCCTTTATTTGGTCATCCAATTAATTTTCATGTGTGGGAAGGCCAGCAATTTAGAAAACTTTGTTGAAAATTGGCAAGATTAGGACTTATATCTAGGATTTACTTCTTGGTGAGGAGATTCTTTGCTGCTAATATACTTGCTAAATTCATGACAAGCTCACTAAATTCTCTCATAAAATTGTAGATTGCCATGTCCAACACTCTCCATCAAGCAACACTTTGCTTCAGGTCCTAGCTTTCCTCCAAAGTAAACTCTAACTCTTGCTTTGATACTATGTTCCTTGGACCTCCTCCTTGCCAGTGAGCTAGCCTACCACTGAGCTACTTGCTCCACATATGATGGGATTTATAAGGTTTCTTTAATATACTGCCCAAAATTTTTAAACCAAAATATTGCAAATTTCACAAGTTATGGTGCTTAGCATTCTGTCAAACAGTTTGCATTCCAGATGTTCTGGATTTGATTTTAGCTTGCTTGGAGAGAATTTATAAATAATATAAATAACAACTTCATTTACACAAAAGTTATGGCACAATATAATCAACATAGAATTTCTTTATATATTCCTTGTATTGCTGTTGTAAAATAATACATTCAGAATTTTCAAACAGCAATAGTGATATTAAATAAATCACAATTGTATATACCAAAATTGCTGACCTTTTAGGAAGACTTTTTCCACAATCCAGTCAGCTTCCAATCAGCACGTTGACCACCTTTAAAACTGTACGGAAGACTTAAATTCTTTGCTATGTTCCTCTTGTAATGGTATGGCAGCCCTCTTATAAGCTGCAACCTCCTCAAAATAGGCAGCGATAGGTTTGTTAATGCATATTCAAGGCTGCAATTGGTATTGACAAAGCTCATAAAGCCTTCACAAATATTATTGCTGCTTTCATTAAAGGCTATGATGCGGTACGGCTCCTTTTGGGGCTCTTAATAAGGTATGTCTGGGTCAATCTTAGCAGTTTGAAAATATAATATTTTAAATTTATTTCTCCACAGCACACATAACACATAAAATTGGTTCCTTCTTACCCCTCACACATTACACAATAAATTCTGGTCAGCCCTTATTTATCAACAAATCCCAAAGATTTCCTCATTCTTGGAGCCTGCAATAGAGACATCGCCGAGGAAATATCTTTTAATGCATTTACGAACTTCACTTGTCAACTCACGTGCGAATTCTGTACGGATCCACCTCTGCAATTGGCTAGGGTAGATGTCTCACCACCGAAACCAATTCCCTTAGGATTTTCATCCTAGGGTTTTCTCTCACTGAAAGCTTCAAGTTTTCCACAAAGAGAATAGAATCTAGCATATGCAAATGAGTGTCCAATTCACCTTTTATAATTTCCCCGCAGAACCTTCCCAAAGGTACTTTTTAATTCCTGCCTTAAAATAAATCAATAAAGCACTTTTATAAAGTGACTTTGTACTATTTGTCCTTTTTAAATCAGTTAGTCACCTTTCCAAATTAATTAAAATAAAGTCATCCAGTAAAATATATTTTAAAATCACTTGTAAATAATAATTCATAATTCTTTTCTGTAATGGCTAACCCCAAATTATTTAATTTTGAAAACCCAGTACTGCTGTTGTAATTTTCAGTATAGTGTCCCTGTGTTTGCTGCTCGCTGTCTATGAGTTTTTGGATTGTTTTCTTTCAATGCATTCATAGGGTTTAACATATGTATTTATTCAATCATTGGAGTACGAAAACAGAATAAGTAATAAAGTGAAATATACTTGGAAAGTTCACTTTCAGAATGTTATAATAGTCTGATTATCAGCAGTAATTTTCTTTTAGTCATATAAAAATTATCAACTTAGATATAGGGCATTCCTTCAGACCTGATTAAAGGCTACTTAAAGAACAGATTGTATTCTCCTTAAATGACATGGCGAACTCCCAAGAAATAGTCTTCAAAATTTCAAATTCGTTGCCAAGCTGAGCCAAGTCACTCCCTCCAACAGCCGCTTCAGGGTCTGAAACTACTCAGAATTAATGGCCGACCAGCAAACTGAATGAATCCAAGTAGGACGTATTAGAACTACCGTTGGCTCCTACTTTTAATGCTCATCTCTCTTAGTTATCTCTGTTAGTTTTCTTTTTGTTTCTTTTAGTTCTCCTACAATCACGTCTCAGTGATTATCTGTATTTCTTTCAGTTAAGTCTTTTAGTTAAGTCATAATCACGTCCCTGTGATTATTGCATCTCTATTCTTGTAATCTATATATTCGTGATCTTATGTTAATATTATATACTGATATTTAATCAACATGGTATCAGAGCGAACGATCATTTTGACGAATTTTTAAATTTGTGGTCCTCTACCTGGATTTTTTTTTCCAAAATTTTTTAATCAATTTGTTTATGAAAAAATTGTTTGAGTTTTTGGCAACAAATTTGTGGCTTGTTTTCTGTGCACTGCGGATTTTTTTTGAGGAAGATCGTGTAGGGTTTTTCTGTGCAATTTTTTGGAGGTTTTTGAAGGTCGCACGACCCGGTTTTGGTCGTGTTTGAGTCAAAGCCAAGCCTGCTCTTGTGTTCTTTACTGTGTGGAAGCCACATGACCGTCGTTTTTGGGCGTGTTCTTGGCGTGCCTGGTCACGATCTGTTCAAGGCGCGTTTATTCCTCCTGGCCGCACGTTTTTCTTTAGACTTCGTGGATGTGTTTCTGGTTACTGGTCGTGTGGTTTTGCATGTTTTAACGACGCGTTTGTTTCTTCCATTTTTTGCTGTGTGTTTTTTGCCCTGGATTTAAGATGCATTTTTTTCTCTTGGTCGCGTCTCTGCTCGTTATTTTTGGGTGCGTTTTTGCTGAAGCTTTTTTGCAGACGCGTGATTTGAAGACAAAAATTTGGGCCGTGATTTTCCTTGCATTTGGTCTGCGTTTTTTCCTCATTTTTTTGGCGCGCGATTTATAGTGAAGGGTTTTAACTTTTTTCTGGGTTGCGACCACTATTCTGGAGTTTCTGGATTTGTTCGAGTCCGCCTAGGGTTGGCAGTCAAGATCGAGTGTCTTCTTTTTGCAGTTCAGTGTTTTGAGGGTCTACATTTTTCGGCAACCTGCTTTTTGGTTCGAGGTGGTTTTCATGGTAGTTTGAAGGAAAATATATATTTTTTTTAGCTAGTTTTGACAGTTTTCTGGAAAAATAAAAATTTGCAAAGAGTTTTCTAAAATTTTTTCTTCAAAAATATACACAGAGTTTTTGGACAATTTTTTCTATAAAAATTTTGCTAAGTTTCTGAGCCTCTTTTAGGATGATTTTTGAAAAATCGTGAGTTGTGCCAGCTGATCACAGTGTTACCTCATTTTTCGTGCTTTGGAAAACAGGAGGGATGGCGTCTTTGTCCAATATTATGTTGGAACAGAGGTTCAATGGAAAGAATTACAACACGTGGAAGCAGAGGATGCTTACCATCTTTGAGTACCGGTGTCTGGATGAGCTTGTTCTTGGTACAAAAGTTCGTCCCACTGCTGCTGGGAAGGATCAGGACAAGTATAATGGAAGTAATAGGGAGGCAGTCATGCTTCTTAAATTATCTATCGACGATGACATGTTACCAGAAATACTTTCTGGTAAATCTGCTGCAGAGATTTGGAAGCATTTGAAAGATCTTCATGAGACCTCAGACAAAGGAAGGGCTTTTTTTATGAAGAATATGCTCTTTTCTATTATGATGGATGATTAAGTGTCTTTGCGGGAGCATTTGATGAAAGTAAAAAATATTCGCGATCAATTGGAGGCCATTGGTTGTAAGGTAGAAGAGGAGGATATGGTGGTAATCATTTTGAAAAGTTTGCCACGTTCCTACGAGCACTTCATCGAAACGCTCAACATTACATCCACCAATGTTGACTTGAAGTTTGATGAGATGTGCAACAAGCTTTTGCAGTAAGATCGGTGGAAGAAGCAGTTTGGGAGCAACAGTGAGTCTCCTACTGTTGAAAAAGCATTTATTGCCAAGGATTTTGGCAAAGGCAAGTCCACTCAGCAGAAAGGATGAGGCGATTCGGAGGAGGGCTCCAAGAAGTCTTTTACATGCCATTACTGTGGGAAGATTGGTCATATATAGAGGTATTGCAAAAAGCGGTTGGTTGATGAGAAGTCCAACCAGGAAGCACCTCAACAAAGTGCTTACGTAGCGGAGCAAACTGAGCAGAAGGAGCAAAAGGAGTCTACACACTTTGCATTTTGATGACCAACACAATATGGGTAGACTTAGTTTTTAGTTGATAGATTACGCATTAAGGGAGGGTATTAGAACTACTGTCGGTTCCTACTTTTAATGCTCATCTCTCTTAGTTATCTCTATTAGTTTGCTTTTTGTTTCTTTTAGTTCTCCTACAATCACGTCTTAGTGATTATCTGTATGTCTTTCAGTTAAGTCATAATCATGTCCATGTGATTATTGCATCTCTATTCTTGTAATCTATATATTCGTGATCTTATGTTAATATTATATACTGATATTTAATCAACAAGGCGCACTTTTCAGTTGATCATGTATCTCCAACGCTGCAAGAAGACTTGTTGTTGCCAACCCTAAATGCCTGATAGGAAACTGATTTTTAAACTGTCCACACAACCTAAAGGCCGTACCACTGCATAGGGGCAATTTGCTCCAATAAAATAAATCCACCTCCAAAAAATCAAACCCAACACTCTTTGGAATTGGCTCTGCAAGAGGTTTCTAATTAGGCATTACCCAGAATGATATTAAAATCCCTCTCAAAATAATGAGTGAAAAGGTGGGTTTCAGGAACCAAGCAAAGAGCCCAAAAATTATTTAAATCACCACCCAATATTGCCACACAACTTCTCAAAATCAGAGCAATATGATCACCAACCTAAAATCTCACAAAACCACTTCAAACTTGATCAAAATCTTCATCTAAACATTTGTAACTTGCAACTTGAAAGCACCAATGAAGCTCCTGTATGAAGCCTCCCCAAATCCCCTCCTGATGTGGTCTTTCACACATGAGGAAAGGTGTCCCTACAGAGGTTTTTGTCTCAGCAAGTCAATTTGAACCCTAGAGCCAAGCTCCAAAGCCAAAGCACCAAATATCCAAACATCCATAATCCCCCAAATGAGCCTCCAGCATCAACTTTTAACCAGCAACCCTAGAATGTACGTCAAACTCATTTGCTTGTGATTTAATTTAATTTTTAATTCTTTTCCCTCCATAGTTTGGGCGCCCAAAGTTCAAATAATATAAATCTACTTTTAAAACTACTTGAAGTTAATAGTCTAGGCGCCCTTGGTCATTTTTTTTTAATTGAGTCCCCCTTATTTCCCTTTCTTTTAAATTAAACATTATAAAGTCACTTTTAAAAGCACATTTCCCAAGGTAAACTCAAATATTAAAATAATTCCCTCGAAGTGACTTAATCTTCTGAATATGCACACTGACTAGCCTGACCAAGGCCAACCTGCCAAGTCCGGTCAACCCAAATTGACTTACTATTTTTAGTAAGTTCTAAAAATAGTAACTAATGCACCCTGAAACCTGAGCTGGAGAAATACTAAGACACTCGAGATGGCTCACCAAAAGCTGAAGCGCTGTACCAGACACCCCTGGTAAAAATAACACTTACTAAAAATAGTAAGTGTTCCCAGATCAACCCTAACAGATAGAGGGTGTCGTAAAAAGGGGACATTACATTTTCCCTCCACAAAAGTGACTTTATATTGTTTCATTTTTGGTCCCCATCTAAAGTCACTTTATTAAAATATTCATCTTAATAATTAATTAAATGCAAGTTGCCTAAAAATATCAATTGAAGAAAACTTTATTTAACTAATTAAATTATCTCCTTTC
>VDFB02043360.1:0-47613 GCA_007258455.2 Sequoia sempervirens | reverse complement strand
ATGTAGATCTTGAATGCAAATTAATGCTTGTAAGTATATTCTCAATGCCACACTCATAATCTTAGCTCAACACCATGCATGGATACACTAAACCCTTGTTATGATGAAGTGATCTTAAATTTATACAATGGAACCTTGATAATCTACCTTGAAATGCCTTTAAAATGCTTTATAATGCTCTTTCTTTTGATCTCATGAATTCACATAAAATTGCTGGGAGAAATAATGTGAATTAACCCCATATTTATACTAAATCAAGAGATTAAGCTTGAAATTCAAACAATTCAAGCCAACACCAAATTTGGAAACAAGCATTATTAAATTCTCATCAAAATGAAATTCAAAAAAGGGGTCCTCAATAAGGGAGGATCCATTCATCACCTAGGGTGAATGGGTCATGACACTATATTCCATCACCTTGCCTAGATAGGGAATGAAATAACATTAATAAACCATAGGAAATACACTAATAAAGGGGGGTCCTATAGAGGGAGGACCCATTCAGGACCTAGGGTGAATGGTTCCTAGCACCAATTTTTAGGACCTTGATTTTTCCCAATTAAATGTTAAGTAATTTGAATTCTGGGTGTCATAATAGATCTTTGAGAGGTGTCACAATTAAGGCTTGAATTTGAATTAATTAAAAGGACCCTAGATAATTACAACACCTAAATAAGGTATACATTAAGTACATTTTATTACAAGGGGGCCCAAGATCAATGTGAATGTGTTCCAACACATTATAACATTAAACCTAGGAAAAATTAAGTTAATTCAATGAAAATTATTCTTAAATCAAGGAAAAAGGATACTTTTTCCATTACTACATTTTCCCCCACTTTAGTGAGAGGATGAAACCATGTGAAACTCACACCAAAGTAGACATTGAAGGCACTTAAGTATGTAATAATAACAAAGACACATAATCATACCTTAAAAAATGCCAAGAAAATTTTAAAAAAATAAAAATATCAAGCACAACCATTCCAACACGAAGTGGAATAGGGTTGTTTTCCCATAATATATATGTTGCTCCCTCTAGGGTAGTGCAACCTTAGTCTATCCACTAGGTGATTTGTCCCAAATATGTGTATGCTCACTCTATGGTAGTGGAACCTCAATTGATCCACTAGGTGAGTTGTCCCAATGAGGTGGGAGATGAGAGAATCATATTAGCCTCTAATATCATACTGAAGTTATCCTCCTAATAACTTTGATAAGGCACCACAATGTAATTCTTTTTTTAAATACTTTTTTGTAATGTCATGTAAAATTTTGTTAAAGGGTATTTTTATTTGTTCATGTACTTTGCCTTCTTCTTAGGGATCATTGTGCCTAATGTCTCCAAGAGAGGACAAATCAAGGGTTTCAAATCGTCGCTCATGGGATGCCTCATATGCATTATGCCATGAGGGTAGATTGTAAATTCTTGGAGGAAATCAAACACAATGACACCACTAAGAAGAGGACATCTCACAAGAAAAATAAAAATCATGCCATGAAATTTTATCGAAAGATATCATCAATGTATGCCCCCAATTTAAAGTGGTTGCTACATCATTACTGTGAGTAATTTCTTTAAATTAGTCAATGTTTTTCCTAAGACATGAGAGATTTCCTCAAAAAACCCTATGCCAAGTCATATGTTTCTAAAGTAAGCTATGTTATGAAATTGTAAGGGTTGTGTTATGCCTTGCATAACCACCGCATTTTATTCTGGAACAAAATGGGTCCCCCTTTGTCTTTTCCCTTTGGCCTTTGGTTTTATGCCTTAGGCATTTTCCCTTTAAGTTATGTCGGAAGCATAACTGGGACCAATATCGGACGTGGAAATTCCTCCATAAGTTCTAATTCTTTCCATCCCTGTTTTTGTCCTAACGGTTCTTTGTCTTCATCTTTTGTTCTTTCTTGGAGGCAGGTCAAGGTCTGAATTAGAAGGTTAAACTTTCTTCAAACTTTCTCATTCAAGTTCTATCCCGGCCCCGACTTCGCCCCTCCACTTTTCTCTCTTTCCTTTGTTGGTCTTTTGTTGGTTTTTGTGTCCTGTGCCTTGGATGTTTTCGGCCCTAAGCATCTTTTTCTTTTGTTTTGGTGCATCTGGAACTAGATCAGATTCCGAACTTGGAATTCCTTCCAAGTCATCTTTCCTTTCCTTCCTCAATGCCAGTTCCACCAATTCAATTTTTTTCCTTGTGCGTCCTTTCATTTTATCCCAGCAAACTCGGAACCAGCACTGGAACCAAACCCTAAAAATTTCTAAGTTTCATGTTCTTGTTCCATCCCGTTCCATATCCCTCTTTTTGTTGTTCTTTTGCTTTTATTTCTTTTGCTGTGTCATGGGGTTTTCCTTCCCCTTCCTCTTTCTCTTTCTTGTCCTTTCTTCATCTTTTTGGGTGACGTTGAAGGCAGGTTCATAACAGAACCTGAACCTGAAACTTGGAGAAGTTTCTAGTTCAAGTTTTGGTTCCAACCCCAGTTCTTCCTGGTTCCCATTTTGGTCCCACTTTCGCCTCCACCAAAGTTGAGCTCCTTTTGTCTAAAAATAGAAGCATGGAAAAATCAAATGAGATCATAAGCAGTAGTCTTTTGTTCTGATATATTTTATATTGCAACTAATGGAGACCTTGTTTTGTAGGATCAGGTCGTGTGCATTCAGATGTCTCTCAAAGAAATATTTCTAAATGATAAAACAGTATTAGCGTAGCAGTTTTCAGTTTAGGAGAAGTCTTGGTGACTGAGTAAAGTCTCGCTGAAAGAAATAAGTTCAGCATGATGTCTAGCCGAAGTGATAGGGTCTTGCTAACTCGAAGAATCTTGGCGTAGGGAGACGACTTCGATGTGATGTCTTGCTGACCCGATAGGGTCTCGTGGACATATTTTGTGCCCTCGGTATAACATGTTAGACTCACTATGACCTCCCCTGACTAATGTAAGTCTTGTCGATAGCAACGAACCTACTGATGAAAGATATCATTGACTTTTAGTGCCCACTATAATGTCTTGCCAAATGCAGATGTCTCGCTGACAGAAGGAGGCACTATGGTATTTCACCTGAGGTAACACTGAAAAATTGCAGAAAGATAGATCTAGAGTGGGAAGAGGGCCGAAGGAAGAAGAAGGAAGTTGTGAGTCAAAGGGACAACTTGTATCTACTGACAGAGGTAGCTCGGCATTAATGGTGATATTTTAGGGCATTCAAAGCAGCTCCGTTGGAGTTTGAAAATGGAAATGGAGGCATAGAAGTAAATGTGGTAGCTACAAAAGATCTGCAGATCACCTCCAGAATGATCCTTCACCAGCATTGATGGCAGGAGTGAGCATTTAATGTAGGACCAAATCTCTTCAAAATATCTAGATGCCAATCCTCTGACACCATGGATATTTTGTAAACCCTTAAAATAGGGGTTGACATTCTTTTTAGGAGGTGGTGTATATATATGGAATTCTTGCCTCTTTGTAAAAGGGTTGTCTTCCTTTTTTGGCTAGAAGTTAGAGGAGGTAGAACTGTATCCTATTTCTTAGTAAAGGGAGCTTATTTTATTTTCTCAGTTAGGAATTAGATTCAACATAGGATGGAATGTATCTTTCCAGTTTTCCTTAGTGTAGATGGAAGCAGTTTGAAGACATGGGTTTACTGTACACGGGTGATTGTGCCAGATTTGTAAATGTTGCTTATCTATCTCACTAACAGTAGAAGCAACTAGATTTGAATCTACTTCATATTGTGTTCCAGAATGGTATTCATCTTAAGTTAATCATCTAATTTTGAAAGCTTTCAAGGAATGAAATCTTATTTTGTGTTTTTCTTAAATGGTAATCTATAATCAGTTGTTGAAATCAGCATTGTGAATGAATGCAACTATGTGTTAATCACAAGTTAATTTTGTTCTTCAGTTTTAGTTAGAAATTCCTTGAGAGGTAACAAGTCTAGTTAAGTTAGATGAATTATCATTCTTTTCAGCACCAAAACCTTGATCTATATTTTTGTGTTTCTTTAAAAACCCCAGTTAAAGTAGGTTTAAATTCATGCTTGGTCTTAGAACAATCCATAATCCCAACACCAGTAGGCCCCTTGAATATTACTATTACATTGACCACTGAGCAACATTAGCACAGTTGAAAACCAACTATAAAGACCTTGAGAGCAAATACATCCATGTTTCATCTTAATCTTTAAGGAGAAACAGAGTACCAATATTCTATTTGCATGTTGTTGTGTCAAAAAACATGTTAAGAGGTTTCCCCCACAAATACATAAGGCATCTATGGATTCAAGGTTAGTATGTCTTTTCTAAAAATAAATCATAGAGAATGGAACTATCATCATTCCCCAAATACTCATAAAACTAGAAGAATGACACAAAGAGAGTGAAAAAAAGAAAAATACTTCGGGTCAACATGGAAGAGACATGAATATCTTGATGTCTTGTGTCATCCCCAAAAGGAAAACACAAGACAAATGAAAAAGATAGAGAGAGCTTTTGGGTCAACATGGAAGAGACCTAAACTTCTCAATGCCTTACGCCATCCCCAAAAGGAAAACACAAGACAAATGAAAGATGATTATGACATATAGAAGAATGAAAGTTACATATAAAGGAATGCACAAAACGAGAGAGGTACATCAAATGAAACATCATGGGTGATCACATTATGCACATGCAAACACATAAATGAAACTTGAAAAATGAAAAAGACTAGTTAGGAACATGTGATTCAACCTAAAATAGGTCATCTGCATCCCAATCTTTATTGGTATAAATGAAAGAAAGACAACTAGCCAAAGGGACAATCTAGAAAGTGTTGAACTAGGGGAAGCACCAAGTTCAACATTATTTTTAGGATATTTTTCATTTAAGCTCATAGAATAAGAAAACAATGTATTCATCTAATCATGCACTTGTTTATCAATCTTTGCAATATCAATGTCATCATCTATATTTATTAGAATAGGAGGTCGAATGACAATGTCAATGGAATGTTCTTTTTTATGCTATGGTGATGGTATAGAGTCATCATGCATTGTTGTAGGTAAGTTTGGATTTTGATTTTCTACGTTGTTCTTGTTTTCTTGAGTTTTTAATCTATGAGTAATAGCACACAGTCTATGCCTATGCTATCTATCACTTCAATTTCATTTCAATCTATTTTCAATTTATGTTTGTGTAAGAGTAGGTTTGTCGATAATGGATTCCTTCTCTTCCTTGGGAGGAATAGAAGAAACAACATTAGTTTGTTTGACCACTTTCTCTTTGACTTTGAAAACTTGTTTGACTCTAGGATGGACAACAGGATTGTTTGTGTTATCTCGTGGTCTCTTGTAGGAAATTGTGGGAGGTTTTTCTATATGTTACTTTTGTATGTTCAAAGGGGCTTTTGGTTTGATCATTGCTTTGTCAAGGATAGGTGTTTCATATATACATTGAGGCATGTTTCAAAGGGACAATTTTGCTATTTTCTTTTCCTTGAACTTTTGAGATGACTTGAAAAAGAAATCCTCATGAGGTTTGATAGGTTCCATAGGCTCATGAAAAAATAAATTTAATGAAAAATTCACTTGGGCTAATGTAGGATTAAATCCAATATGATCCACAATAAATATATCATTTCCAAATGAAAACTTTAGACATTTATGCACAACATAAGGGACGAAATTCATGGAGAGAAGCCATAGATATCCTAGCTTCACATGAAATTGATTCCATTGTGGAATGATGGAAAATGAGATAGTTAATGTTTTTTATCCCACTTTTAAAAGGAGATCTACCAAGCCTATCATAGGAAAAGCGAACCCATTATGCATCTCGATTCATGATTTTGGTTTTTCATATATATTTCTTGATATAATCTATGCACTTATAATAATAGATAGAATATCAATATTTTATGTATCACATCTATTCAAGTATTGCACTAATAGATAGAATATCAATATTTTTATGTAGATACTAATTAAAATCCTGGTGATGAATTACTCTAAAGCCCAATATGTAGCATAAAATATATATTAATGTGTGTATAATAAATTTTTGTTATGTGTGATTCAAATTATTTAATCTATTTTTGTTAAATTCTAAATATACAACAATGGGATGACAATATTTATCTAAACAATTTTTATACCTTCTTAAGTGAAGGTCATGTTCTTCTCATTCAAACCCTACATAGACCAATTTAATGGTCTTTGAAAAAAATTCAAAGATATTCAACAAATATTTAATATACCAATTATCCACTACTTATGGAGATGATGTAGTAGCAAACATATTTGCATTTGTACTCCTTGAATAACAACATGTAAGCTAGGAAATATATCCTCTCAATGATTAATGAACTAAAACGTATTAAATTTTGTTCTTTAACACAAAAATCTACACTATAGTATTAAATGTTTCATATTTCATGTTGGCATACAATGCCTAGTTTGACAAGGACATCATGGGTCCAATTCGACTTCTAGATTTAACAAATGTTAGATACTAAAAAATAATGACAATATAATAAAATGAAAAATTTATTATGAAATTAGTTCATAAGGATATGTGAACATATAATAAAACTAGATTTGTAAAAATTACTAACTCTTAATGTAGAAACATACGAATTAGATTAATTATTATGTCTAAAATCAATCCAAAACAAAAAAATATAAAATACACATAAGCTTCATTATTATATGTCATCTTTGTGACCTTAACTTACATATAAACCATTAAAATATTCAGCATAAAATAAAATATTTCATATTTCACATACCAATAAGGATTTTTCTAGACAATATTCTCCTATAAATTATTATCTTGTTTGCTAATGTTCTACCTATCTAATCTATGCCAGAGGTGTATCCAATTTGAAAGAGAGCAACCTAACTTTAAAAATCGACGATTGACCTTTCTCTACATGGTCTAGCCTATGATTGAAATGATTTCCACCATTGATCATCTTCTAAAACAAATTTGAAAGAGGTCAAGCTAAAATTTATAATCAATGGTCAAGTCTTTCTATCAACGCTTGCATGGTGATGTAGGTGATTTAACCCCTACATTTGTTTCATCTAGTCTTTCCTAATTTAATGCATGATTTCATCCTCTCAATCTATAGCAACCAATATGTGTTGACATTTGCAAAGCTAAAAATTACAATAACTGGTTGTTATCATCTCCCTTACCATGCAAGACAATTTAAAGTCTTTCGGCAATTGATTCACAAAGCTACAAATATCTTCTATAGATATTGATGGTTCTAAATGCATATGCCCAATCTCAACTCAAAAAATCTACTAGATTAGCTTCCCTCCATCACTGCCTCTTGCTTCCATAAAAAGGTATACTTGTGAACAACCATTGTATCAACTAGCTTTGGAATTGGATATTCATAGTGATTGAAATTTTTTCCAGCAATACTACTTGTAACAAGTAAGAAAATTGTATTTTTATATTGTTGTAGAATCTCTTACATGATGCTACACTACAAAATATATATATATTGCAGTAATGAAAGTTTGTATGCTAAATCTTTGATATTAAATCTTTTGGAATTGAACAAGAAAAGTCATATCAAGCTATAAACAAAAAACAAAACCAAACCAAAGCAAGGTTTATAATTATACCAGCACTACCAAGTGATAGACACGATAGAAATAGATCACTATTTCCTCCTGTATTTTGTCTCTATGGTCCATCATTGGCCCTTTTCCTAGAGGGGAATTCTACTCAGGTCTTTGTCTTCCATTATAATTGTAATGTGTTGGAGTACAGAAACACTAAGAGGGGGGTAAATCATTGTTTCTATAATAAATTCAATTCAATTTTTTCTCATAAACTTATGCACATAGTTTCTTTGTAATAAATTGGAAGTTCAAATGATAAAAATAACCCAATGAGATAGGAAATATTAAATGCTTGTCAACATAGAAATGAAAATGCTAAGAGGTACACAAGATTGAATGTTTGAACATTAAGACCAAAAGGAACAAAAATAATGATAAACCATAATACAGTGATTTATGAGTGGAAAACACTTTACAAGGAGAAAAAAGACACTCTAAAATTAGGTATCACAAGTAAAATAGTAATCTCACTTATTACAGCCTCACTAGCAATAAAAATCTCATTGATTACAACCTCACTGGCAGAACAATGTCTCATTGACATTTGTAAAGAATCAACATAAAGAATAAAAGACAAAGGATCTCTTTGTTTCACTATAATTCATGACTACTTTTTTGTCTTAATGAAATTTATGTTCTATAGGTTTCATTGAAATTAAAACCTACAAAACACAGAAAACATTATTTCATTTCCATAGTGTCCTTTTGTATACAATATTTTAAAACAAAATACTTAGTTTACAATCCAACTATGAACAAAATTTTCTAAAACTCATTTCATGGTAATAGGGTTTTGAGAGAAACTGATTTATACACACACAATGATCATACAACGAGATCAAATAAATTTGTAAACTTAAACATTCAACTCTCTCAATCAATATGTCATGCATAAGCAACATATATATTACTATCAATAACTTGGTTAATTGCATTAAATTGACACCTCTATTAGAGATGATATGTAACTGAATGAAGAGCCCAAAACTTATAGATCATAATTGTAGAATCACTAAATCCTTCAAAAACTGCACATAACTACCATTGTCTAAGATCCTATTGATGAAACTTTGTGATTTTGTTGTTGTCAAAGGTGTGATACATGTCATTACATACAATAATCTTTGAAACCCTACTTTTCTATTCCATATAATAAGTTGAAACCTTCATAGCATTGAAACATAAAAAAGTTTACTTGTTGGGTCACTAAACCCTATAAGGGGTCGATGAAACAATGACTTTAACACCCTTCAAACCACTTCATAAAGTACTCTTCATCGGCTAGAGAAAGTCAACCTCCAATTAAAAGAAAAATAAATTTGTTTTGATCCTTTAACAAAACCTTAATATTTTTGAACAATTTTACATAAAATGAAGAGCCTCTAACAAATTTCAAAGGCTTTGAAGACATGTGAATGTCCAATGATCTCATCTAGCCACCATATATTTTGATAGCTTGATAATTTGATGCTTTATGAACCTTTATACCTTTGATGATTTTTTAACCTTTAAACCTTTGATGCTTTGTGATACAAAACACCAAATTACTCATCAACCAATACCAATGCAAGTTTCTCATCAAATAAATGTCTTCCATGAAGAACATCAAAAGAAAAATGTAAATGATAACATTATTCCAATACTAAACTATCAATGGCATGAAACTATGAAGAACACCTTTAGATATACATATCATGTGAAATTATAACCAAGAAAGGAAGAAATGATTATATTACTTGAATCATCGAAAACAATGCCAAAGTTAGCAAACTACCCCTTTGGCATTGATGTCAACACTCAAACTTTTCTCCTCCCTCTAAGGAAAAATAACCATTTGCTACATGTAAATTCACTTGAAACAACACTTTTCATGGAGAAAATGTTAACTTTTGTCAAAGAAAATATGTAATACCACTATCAAAGAAAACCAATGTAATCATCAAGGAAGCAACTATCAAAATACATGTATGTGTAACTTTCATAATATGTGTATGTGCACTAAATATATTGCCATGTCATACTCTTCTCCTCCTTTGAAAAAAATGTCAAATGAACAAAAAAATTAGTGGTAAAGAAAGTACTTAGCAAGCAATGTTCATTTTCATACTGTTACAAAATCATGGGTGTGGGGTAACACTAGTATCAAAAATATGCTATAAAAGTATCAATACTAGCCATAAGCACTAGAATGTGCCAACTGTTACTAAACACCACCAAGGAGATAACTAGGTGTCTTACAAAGTAAATAGAAATTAGCATTGAGTATCATGACTTGATAACTTCCACTACACATTCATTTGGCAAGATATCACAAGAAATCACAAACTAGAACATTGATGTCATACAATAGTTTTTCATTATTGCTATATGTATGCATCAAAAAGACACATGGTGAAAGCATCAATGATGTCATATATACATTCAAATCACTAATTCAAGTGATACTATGCATTTTAAACATCTAAAAATAAAAATATGAATGAAATGACCACAAGATGAAACATCCATGAGCCAAGGATGAGACATCGATGAACTTGGGATAAAAAATAATCTTTGAAGCTCCACTTGAAACCTTGCATAAATTTCTTATTCTATTGAAGTGAGACAAGGGAAAGAACGCCAATTCTATCCCTTAAGATTTCAAAAAATTCCTTTGTTAATGGCTTTGTAAAGATATTAGCTACGTGATCACATGATGCCATATAATCTAAAACAACTTCATTCACTAGAACCTTTTCCCTCAAGAAATGATATTAGATATCTATATGTTTAGTTCTTGATTGAATAATAGGATTTTTGGAGATATTGATTGTACTAGTGTTATCACAAAGAATGGGAATAGATTTAGATACTTCTACTTTGATATATTTGAGAGTTTGAATCATCCACAAAACTTGAGCAACATGTGGTAGTAGTAATGTATTTTGCTTCAACAGTTGACAAAGACACCGAGTCTTGTTTCCTGTTGTGCCAAGCCACTAATCTTTCACCCAAGAAAAAAAGATCCTCCAGAAGTGCTCTTTCTATCATCAATACACCCTACCCAATCAACATTATTATAGGCAAGCAAAGTAAAATCATCATGTCTAGGATAGCACAAGCCATAATCAATAGTACCATTGATATATCTAAAGATCCTTTTGACTGCTTGAGAGAGGACTAAAATATTTCCCCCAAGCATACAAAATGCATGATGTTAGGCCTTAAGGAAGTCAAGTACAAAAGAATACCTAGCATAGAACTGAACAAGGTGTGGTCTACATCAAGTAAATCAACATCTTGGCCTAATTTGTAGCCAATTTTGATGGGAGTTCCAACTGGTCTACATTCATCCATTTGAAATATGTTGAGAATCTCTTTTGCATATTTCATTTGATAAATGAAGATACCCTTCTCAAGTTGAGAGAGGTCTGCAACCCAAGAAAGAAGGATAGTTCTCCAAGCATGGACATTTCAAACTCATCTTTCATAATGTTAGGAAAAGCAAAACACATATGATCATCATTGCTCCCAAAAATAATGTCATCTACATAGACAACAACAACTAGTATATTGTCACCTTTTTTCATGAAATGCATATTTCTATCAAGACCTCCTTTTTTCAATCCTTGTCCTTGTAAATGCTTATCTAGCCTAGAATACCATGCTCTAGGGGCTTGTTTCAAGTCATATAATTCTTTTTTTAGTCTATACACATGATCTTCTTTACCTGCACACTAAAATCCTTTAGGTTGTTCCATATAAATTTCTTCCTCAAGGTCACCATTTAGAAGGGAAGATTTAACATCCATCTAAAATACTTTGAAATTTTTATAAACGAAAAAAGCTAGAAAGATGCTTATGAAGCTTCAAGCCTTGCTATAGGGGTGAATGTTTCATCAAAATCAATACCCTCAACCTGAGAGTATCTCTTGTGGACAAGTCTTTCCTTATTCCTAACTACATTTTCCTTGTCATCAAGTTTATTCCTAAAGACCCATTTTTATCCAATAACATTCTTGTCCTTCGGTCTAGGAACAAGTTTCCATGTCCTATTTTTTTCTATCTGACCTAACTCCTCTTCCATTTCCTTAATTTAAAATTCATCTTTACTATAATCCTTTATATAGGTTTTAGGTTCTAATTTTTAAATCAAACATATATGTACATGATCAATTGCATTAGCAAGCTTTCTTCTAGTTTGAACACCAACTATTCTATCCCAAATAATTTCTTCTTAAGGATGATTCCTTTGTATTGTACTTCAAGGGATTTTAGTGTTGACTCCATAGGATTTTTAGGCGTATCTTCTATTTCTTTAACTTTCACCTCTATTTATAGTACATGGATTTCTTCTTCATCATCTTCTTTTTTCTATTCACATGGTTGCAACATCTCATCAACTTCCGCATAGTGCTTTCAACCATTCTTTTAAGTCTTTTATTAAAACAGTTATAAGATTTACTATGAGTAGAGTAGCCTAATAAAATACCTTCATCACATGAAGACTCAAAATTACCTATAATTCCATCATCTCTTTTTATAAAACATTTACTAACAAAAATTCTGAAATACCCAACATTTTTTTATTTACCATACGACAATTCATATGGAGTATAATTAATTTTTATCCTTAACTGCACCCTATTTAATGTATATACTATTGTATGGAATTCTTATTTCCATTAAATGTTAGGTAGATTTATATCTTGGAGCATTTTTCTTTCCATCTCTTTAACTATTCTATTTTTCCTCTCAGCAACCGCATTTTATTATGGTGTCCTAGAGGCTGAATTTTGCCTCTTAATGCTATGATCTTCATAGTAGTCCACAAATTCTTTTGAAGTGTACTTTCCATCTTTATCTAATCTTAGGCACTTGATATTTAAATCTTATTCTCTTTCAACCATCTTTCTAAAAATCTTGAATTTGTCAAATGTTCCTGACTTTTCTTTAAAAAGGTCACCCAATTCATTCTAGTATAATCATCAATAAAGAGCATAAAATATCTTTCACTTCATCCTTGTAGGACCACATAAATCAGAATGAACAAGTTGTAAGGGTCTACTAGAGGAATACTCTTTGGATTTAAAACTTACTTTTGTTTGCTCACATAGTTGGCATTCCTTGCAAGTATTGTTGATAGGCTTAGAGATGATTGGCATATTCCTTACATTTTGATTTTTGTTGATCTTGACAAGATTTTAAAATTTTATATTCCCAAGCCTCCTATACCAAAGTTTACTTTCTTCAACCTAAATCATAAAAAAATTGTTTCCATCTTTACTCTTGTTTGCAATCTCATGAAGATTATAAATGTTACCTTTTATCTTAAAGCCTATTGCAACTATTTTTCCTGATTTCTTACTTATTTCATAACCTTGAGTAGTAAACATAACATTAAATCCATTTTTGCAACTTTTACTTACACTTAGAAAATTGTGTGTTAAACCTTCTACATAGTATGCATCATGTAAAGGAGTATCATCATCTAGAAGAATAGTACATTTTCCTTTGATCAGAATACAAAAATCATTCCCAAACTTTACTAAACCACCAATATAATCTTCAAATTTTACAATCATTCTCCTATCACCAGTCATGTGGTGAGAGCACCCACTGTGTCTAGAACCCACAATTATTTCTTCTTGACATGTAGGGTTGTTTGAATAAGCATAGATTCAACCTTTTTGTCAACCCTCTTTGATCTCCAAACTATTTTTTTATCAGCATTAGAATATGTTTTGAGATTAATATCGGTTTTGTTTTGTTGCATTTCAAAGTTAGTTCTGCAAAACCTAGCTATATATCCAAGGCTTCCACAGTTAAAACACTTCAAATTATTCAAGAAATTAAAACTATTTCCATTCACAAAGCTTGGTCTCCTTCTAAACATAACCCTACAGTCATTTTCCTTATGCCCATATTGGTTACAATAGAATCAATAGCCAAAGAAGTGTATATTACATTTAAATGGAATATTCCTTTTTCCAATTGATGGTTTCATGAGCTTTTCATTTGTGACATCAACATGTTGAGGTTCATTGGAATGTGAGCATTGGAATTCTACAAACCCTAGACTAGTCTTATCCTTGTGGTCTTTGTGTTTTCCCAAGGGATCTACTACCTTGTCACTGCTATCACACATGTCATTTGTTTTTCTCAAGGTTACAACTTCTGCCCCTAATGGGAAACACTCCTTTTCTTTGCTATCTAACTATTCTGTGACTTTTTCCCTATGGAAGAGAAAAGGGGAATAAAAGTAAAATGGAACTAATATAATAGTTTAGGAAATAAATGTGATAAAGTAATTATTGGATTTTTTACAAGATGTTGTAATGCAACTATTATTTAAAGGGTGTGTTGGTTGGAACTGTCCTTTTTGTTGTATGAAACCCATGAAAACTAAATAATTTGGGGACACACATAGAAAATCGAGAAAAAAGAAGAAGAAATTGTTGGAAAGATTGTTGAGAGTGAGATTTTGGGTGAGTAGGCTATGGGAATTCGAAGAGGGGGCACACACAGTGTGTCCAACTCGGGTAAAAAGTGCACTCGGGATTGTCCTAGCTAGGGTTGTTGTGCATGTTGAGTACTTTTACTTTGGAGCATGTTGTGTAGATGCTTGAGAAGCATGTTGTTTGGTTATGAATAACAACCTATTCCTCATCGATTGCTCACAAATGGAAGACACTGAATCCAAATCCACTCCAGGCAATCAATTGGACTATCTACACATTTCAAAAAAGATAATTATTTATTAATGCAAGAAATGAACATTGTTTTAAATATTTTGTATTTACTGTGTAATAAAGTGAAATTAATTGATTATTCTCTACATAATCCATTGTAAATGAATGCAAATTATTGATCTATTCATTATATTCAATTTTATTTTAAAATTGTTGAATTTGGGAATTAAATTTTATATTAATTTTTCGCATAAAAAATTATTGGGAATTAGTCAGGTTACAATTGGTAGCAGAGCTTGTATAAATCCTAATAGTAATATTATTACGTTGCATTTATTTTCTAAAAAAATATATATATTAAATTAAACATTATAATAATTTAAATTAATTCTTAATGGTTTATTTATACATCAATTGAAATTCTTGGCTATTTCTTATTCTCAAAGGTTAAATGGGAAAAATGGAATAACTTCCAGAGATAAACCAATTTTAGGGTTCCCAAAAAATATCTACCTTTCACTTAATGGTTAAAAAACTTTCACCCCTTTGATTATTCAATTATCAGTAGAAATCAATTTAAATTTATCATTTACTCTATAGGAGTAAAATTCTTTTAACTACCTCAAAAATCTAAAAAAATAATTAGAAACAAAAATTTATATTAAGTTTTCTTTGAATTTCAAAGAATTCACTTGAAATTGTTTACCATTGCTTCAATTAATTCTATTCCACAGTAGAATTTTTTTGAAAGAGGAAAAAATGAGTTTTATAGGGATGCAAAATCACGAAGTTTACAAAATAAAGAAAGCATCATAAAAGACACCAAAGTCAGACAGGCTGAAAGAATAACAATAGTAAAAGACGGCAGCCACCAAAAAGGCCAGCGAAGGCTACAAAACAAAAAACCAGACAAAAATTCAACAGCAGTTAAATTTGTGTCTTTAATAAATCAGCAGTTTTCATATCCTAAACCCTCTCTTTAATATCTAGACCATCTGTGTAGTGGGAGGCGCTTTCTTTTTCATATTGGCAACTGTTGAAGTTCTCATTTCCTCCGAAATCTATGAACATTCGGTGGAAAGCTGTAATTCCTTTTTACTTGCAATAAACGGCACATTTTAACATTTTTTCAATTGAACGTGCATTTTAGGGTAGTGTAGATTGACACTTTTTTCTGAAAAGACTGAACTGAAAGTGTGATATTGGAAATAACCTATTAGCTTATTTTCTGAGGACAAAGGCGTTTCTTAAAGTAGGACCATACAGTGCTCATTATAGGTTCCCATGTGTAAATTATATCACCAATTTTATAGCGCTTGATCTCCTTGAGCAACGACATAACCTGACTGTCATTGCAAACAGGAGAAAATATTGGAAATTTTCTTATTAGAATTATAGTGTCTTTATATCACTAAGCTGACAATAGTATGAATAGGTATATCGTAAATGAATATTTAAGCCAAGCGACACGTATGATAGGTCCAGTACTTATAATTCCCCTTGACCAAAGATAGGTCGGATTTCATCATCTAAGGATCCTATAATATCTTAGGTCAAGTTTTTCATATGTAATGAGGTCTTAGAGAACATAACATGTCTAATAATTTTCAAAGGAAAAATATTTTAAAGGAAACATCATTTTCATGAATATCTAAGAATAATTTGACTAAAGATTATGAAATAATATTCATTTGAGTTGTGAATTAGTAAATCCACCTTTTAGCTTTGCTTTGAACATTATATGATTTTTGAACTTGTTCATTTCTTCAAACAAGTAGCATACCTACGTAGTCAATTATGATCTTGTATATCAATAAGTATTTTGGGCGAAAATGTTGTATAACTTGATTTTGTATTTGAAATTTAAAAAAAAAAAATTATGCATAATTGTCCAACAGTCAAGGTACTTAAACTTTTGATATTTTTTTGTGGCACTAACCACATGCCATTTTTTAAAAGTTAGCATCAACCATAGTATTTAATAATGGTTTTGATAAACCATATGGACTATGTAGATCATGAGGTCTCTAGAAGAAACAAGGTTCCAACTTATTATCTTGCTTACATACAAATTTACCCCATCTTAGTGATGATGAAAATGATTTTTTTTTTTTTTGGATTAATATTAAATGGATATTCTTTGGCACTTGCATTATGACAATTTGATCATATTCCCCTTGAGAGTAATTTTGATAGATATATTGTCAAAAGCTTAAATGATTGAAATTATCAAAGTAGGTTATGTTACAACAATTCAAAGTATGATACTAAGAGCATCATAATTTCAAAAAAAAATGAACTTATCCTTTACTTCCTTATAAGAATGACCTTGATGATTCACTCATGTAAGTCTAATAGTTTAATAATTCATGACGCTCTAGACCAATTAATACATCACAAACACTTTAGAAGTATTGCATTCAAATTCATTCCTATTTCTAGTCTTTGAAGTTGTCTTTGAAATAGTATTTGTAATGGTGAGGTTCATCTACCCATACTAATTTTCATTTGGTTAAGAATGTATTTGAGAAAGTGATTTTACTATGCCTATTATTTCTATCAAAAAGTGACACCTATATTTATCACTTAAGTCTAATATAGTTTACATTGTGGGCCCATAACCCACGGGTCCTTAGATTCATGTTTTAAATTTAGAGAAATGGTAATATGTTTAGAATGAATTGTTGAAAATAACATATTTATAGGATATAAAATCATAGGTGAAAGTTATTTCTACATCTTGAACCTTGTTGTTTAAATACATTGGTTGGAATGAATAATATTTTATCAATTGAACAATAACATAAATTTTCTTATGATTAAACATGGGGACATGTTGAAGTTTTATAGAGGGAGAGATAACCCTAATTTATTTTTATAAATTGAGTAGATAATTATAGAGTAATGAAGAATATTTAAGAAAAATCTTTTAAAAAGATTCATGATTATAAGAGACAACCTTTGTAAAATGGATAATTACTAAGCCACCTTATTATGCTAGGGCACACTATGTATGTTAGACATATTTCTTGGCCTCAAATAAACCATGATATATGGTTTCGATGATTGCTTATGATTGGTTTCAGATATGCAATAAAATACAATATAGGGCATAAATAAATCAAAGATAGAGATTGTCGAACAAGCATGTGATTTTTTCATATATAGGGGTATAATTTATATATTTTATAGGAGAAATTTATGAATAAATGTGCATAATAAACATTGAAAAAAATATTTTCATTCACAAAGCTTGGTCTCCTTATGGACATAACCCTACATTCACTTGCCGTATGCCCGTATTGGTTGCAATAGAAGCAATAGCCAAAGAAATGTAGATTACATCTAAATGGAATATTTCTTTTTTCAATTGATGGTTTCATGAGCTTTTCATTTGTCACATCAACATGTTGAGGTTTATTGGAATGTAAGCATTGGAATTCTACAAACCCTAGACTAGTCTTATCCTTGTGGTCTTTTTGTTTACCCAAGAGGTCTACTAACTTGTCACTGTTATCACACATGTCAATTTTTTTTCTCAAGGTTACAACTTCTACCCCTAATGGGAAACACTCCTTTTCTTTAGCGTCTAATGATATTTTTGTAACTTTTATAACTCTATTTTTCTCTTCAAGTTGAAGTTTCAAATCTACAATTTATTTTTTGAACTCATTAACTTTGTTGATAAAATTTTTATTGTCTTTTTAGGTCTGATTTTTTCTGTACTACAACCTCCTTTTTGAGTTTGTTTTAATTTCACCAAGGGAACATCTTAATTCACCTTCTATACCAACCTCTTCTTCATCATGATCAAGTTGATTTCCATTCTTTTCTTTTTTATTCTAATTTGGACTAATGGTAGTCATAAACAAGGTTTCTCATCCTTCTTCAATAGATCTCTCTAAGAAACTATTTGTTACATCAACATCTTTAATGAACATAATTTTCTTCTTTTTATAAACAATTTCATTTTTAAAGTTATATTGTTTCTTCTTTCCCTATCTCCAATTCACTTCTTCATCACTTTTAGGATCTTTATTAGGGCATTGAGCAACATAATGCCCCATATTACCATAGTAGTTAATAATGGTATTGATAAACCATATGGACTATGTAGATCATGAGGTCTCTAGAAGAAACAAGGTTCCAACTTATTATCTTGCTTATGTACAAATTTACCCCATCTTAGTGATGATGAAAATGATTTTTTTTTTTTTGGATTAATATTAAATGGATATTCTTTGGCACTTGCATTATGGCAGTTTGATCATATTCCCCTTGAGCGAAATTTTGATAGATATGTTGTCAAAAGCTTAAATGATTGAAATTATCAAAGTAGGTTATGTTACAACAATTCAAAATATGATACTAGAGCATCATAATTTCAAAAAAAAAAAAGTGAGCTTATCCTTTACTTATAAGAATGACCTTGATGATTCACTCATGTAAGTCTAATAGTTTAATAATTCATGAAGCTCTAGACCAATTAATACACCACAAACATTTCAGAAGTATTGAATTCAAATTCATTCCTATTTCTAGTCTTTGAATTTGTCTTTAAAATAGTATTTGTAATGGTGAGGTTCATCTACCCATACTAATTTTCATTTGGTTAAGAATGTATTTGAGAAAGTGATTTTACTATGCTTATTATTTCTATCAAAAAGTGACACCTATATTTATCACTTAGGTCTAATATAGTTTACATTGTGGGCCCATAACCCACAGGTCCTTAGATTCATGTTTTAAATTTAGAGAAATGGTAATATTTTAGAATAAATTGTTGAGAATACCATATTTATAGGATATAAAATCATAGGTGAAAGTTATTTCTACATCTTGAACCTTGTTGTTTAAATACATTGGTTGGAATGAAATAATATTTTATTAATTGCACAATAACATAAATTTTCTTATGATTAAACATTGGGACATGTTGAAGTTTCACAAGGGGAGAGATAACCCTAATTTATTTTTATATATTGAATACATAATTATAGAGTAATGAAGAATATTTAAGAAAACTCTTTTAAAAAGATTCATGATTATAAGAGACAACCTTTGTAAAAATGGATAATTACTAAGCCACCTTATTATGCTAGGGCACACTATGTATGTTAGACATATTTCTTGGCCTCAAATAAACCACGATATATGGTTTCGGTGATTGCTTATGATTGGTTTCAGATATGCAATAAAATACAATGTAGGGCATAAATAAATCAAAGAAAGAGATTGTCGAACAAGCATGTGATTTTTTCATATATAGGGGCATAATTTATATATTTTATAGGAGAAATTTATGAATAAATGTGCATAAAAAACATTGAAAAAAATATTTTCACTCACAAAGCTTGGTCTCCTTCTAGAAATAACCCTACATTCACTTGCCTTATGCCCGTATTGGTTGCAATAGAAGCAATAGCCAAAGAAATGTAGATTACATCTAAATGGAATATTTCTTTTTTCAATTGATGGTTTTATGAGCTTTTCATTTGTGACATCAACATGTTGAGGTTTATTAGAATGTGAGCATTGGAATTCTACAAACTCTGGGCTAGTCTTATCCTTGTGGTTTTTTTGTTTACCCAAGAGGTCTGCTGACTTGTCACTGTTATCACACATGTCAAATTTTTTTCTCAAGGTTACAACTTCTACCCCTAATAGGAAACACTCCTTTTCTTTGGTGTATAATGATATTTTTGTAACTTCTATAACTCTCCTTTTCTCTTCAAGTTGAAGTTTCAGATCTACGATCTTGTTTTCAAACTCATTAACTTTGTTGATAAAATTTTCAGTGTCTTTTTAGGTCTCATTTTTTTTGTACTACGGCCTCCTTTTTGAGTTTTTTTTAATTTCACCAAGGGGACATCTTAGTTCACCTTCTAAACCAACCTCTTCTTCATCATGATCAAATTGATTTTCATTCTTTTCTTTCTTATTCTAATTTGGACTAATGGTAGTCATAAACAAGGTTTCCCATTCTTCTTCAATAGATCTCTCTAAGAAACTATTTGTTACATCAGCATCTTTAATGAACATAATTTTCTTCTTTTTATAAACAATTTTTTATTTTTAAAGTTATATTGTTTCTTCTTTCCCTATCTCTTATTGCATTGAGTAGCATAATGCCCCATATTACCACAATTGAAACACTTGAATGGAAGCTTTCCATTATACCTGCCTGACCCTCTTTTCAATCTGCTTACAAGGATGGATTCATTTTCATCCAATTTTTTTGAATCAAAATTTATTTCATCGTCCTTTTTCACAAACTTAGAGGAAGCTTCTTTGCTAGTGGAATTATCATTATAGATTCTTGTCTCATAGGTAGTAAAGGTGCCATGAAGTTTATCTAAAGTAAGTTTCTTTATATCTCTCTCTTCTATAGCAAAAACTTTAGAATCATACTTAGGTGTCAGTGATCTTAGCACTTTCTTAACAAAAGATTTTTCTTCTAGATTCTCACCAAGACAATGAATTGAATTGACTATTTCTTGAACTCTTAGAAGGTAATCAAAAACCTTCTCTTCCTCATTTATCTTTAGGCCTTCAAATTTATCTCTAAAGTTTTGTAACTTAGCCTCTTTAACATTTACATCACCCTCATAGACACTATATATTTTATCCCAAACAACCTTTACAATTTTACAATACATAATCTTGAAAAGTACATCATTAGTCAGTCCACAACAAATAGCATTTGTGGCCCTAGAATTACACTCATAGGCCTTTTTCTCATCTATAGTGGAAGGTGCTTTTGTGGTAGTATACTTAATATCAACTACTTCCCAAACATCATAACCTTGGGAATATAAATAATGCTCCATTCTATATTTCCAAAAAGCAAAGCTAGAACCATCAAATAATGGTGCTTTGGAAGTACAATAAATTTCTTGATTTTCCATGACAAGTACTCCACTACTAGGAACCCTCTAAGTTTTCTAAACATTTTGCAAGGGTATGGCTCTGATACCACTTGTTGGAGTACATAAACACTGAGAGGGGGATGAATCAGTGTTCCTATAATAAATTCAATTTATTTTTTCTCATAAACTTATGCACATAGTTTCTTTGTGATAACTTGGAAGTTCAAATGCTAAAAATAACCCAATGAGATAGGCACAATTAAATGCTTGTCAACATAGAAATTCAAATGTTGAAAGGTACACAAGACTAAATATTTGAACATGAAGACCAAATGGATCACAAATAAAGAGAAACCATAACATAGTGATTTATGAGTGGAAAACCCTTTACAAGGAGAAAAAACCACTCTGAAAGTTCATTTTATTAGGCCTCACTAGAAAAATAATAATCCCATTCATTGCAACCTCACTGAAATAACAATGTCTCACTAACATAACAATGTCTCACTAACATTTGTAGAGAATCAAGATAAAGAATAAAAGACAAAGGATCTCTCTGTTTCACTGTAATTCATGACTAATTTATGTATTAATGAAGTTTATGTACTATAGGTTTCATTGAATTTGAAACCATAAAAACACAAAAAATATTATTTCATTTTCACACTATATTTTTGTATACATTATTTTTAAACACAAGACTTAGTTTACAATACAACTACGAACAATTTTTTCTAGAACTCATTTCATGGTAATAGGATTTCGAGAGATATCACTTTATAAATACACAATGATCATACATCCAAATCAAATTAATTTGTAAACTTAAACATTCAACTCTCTCAATCAATATGTTGTGCATAAGCAACATATATATTGCTATCAATAACTTTGTTAATTGCATTAAAGCCATACCTTTATCAGAGATAGTATGTAACTAAATGAAGAGCCAAAAACTTGCAGATCATAACTATAGAATCACTGAATCCTTTAAAAAATGGACATAATTACCACTGTCCAAGATCCTATCGATGAAACTTTGGGATTTTTTTATTTTCAAAGCTCCGATACATGTCATTCCATACAATAAGCTTTGAAACCCTACTTTTCTATTCCAAACAATAAGTTGAAACCTTTGTAGCATTGAAGCATAAAATTTTTACTTGTTGGGTCAATAAACCCTAGAAAGGGTCGATGAAACAATGACTTTAACACCCTTCAAACACCTTCATAAAGCACTCTTGACCGACTAGAGCAAGTCAACCTCCAATTAAAAGAAAAATAAATCTATTTCGATCCTTTAAGAAACACATAGGATTTTTCAACAATTTTATATAAAATGAAGAACCTCTGACAAATTTCAAAGGCCTTGAAGACATCTGAATGTCCAATGATCTTAGCTAGCCACCATGTATTTTGATAGCTTGATATTTTGATTCTTTCTAAACCTTTAGACCTTTGATCCTTTTTGAACCTTTAAACCTTTGATGCTTTATGATTTATAACACCAAATTACTCATTAACCAATACCAATGCAAGTTTCTCATAAATAAATGTCTTCCATGAAGAACATCAAAAGCACAATTTAAATGATAACATTATTCCAATACCAAGCCTTCAATGATATCAACCATGAAGAATGCCTTTAGATATGTGTATCATGTCAAATCCAAACCAAGACAAGTAAAGCAATGATTAAGGTATTACTGACATCAATGAAAAAAAATGCCAAAGTTAACATAATGATCATCATAATCTTGTCTATCCTTGGTCTCTCTCCCAAGCCTAGTAGCAACCACTCCAAAAAAATCCTTGCAAAAACCTCATTTTATCTACAAGTTAACCCTTTCTACTATTGTTCCCTTATCTAGAGAAAGAAAAATTGTTGATAGCATAAATTATTTTAACTAGCTTCTTGAATATTACAGATGGCTGGTAACATTTCATAGGTAACTAAAATTCATCTGCATCTGATGTGAAACAACACCATTCCTTCCTTAATTTGCAATTACATAACAACAAAAATTCATAATCACATCAAAGCTTGGATTTTGTTTTTCAAATTCCAAAACTCACATCATAAATGTTTGGATTCCACAATACAGATTTAGAAACAATTACAATCAAACTCTTTTCAAATCTCTTCCCTCTATATACTTTCATACCTTCTCTGCAATCCTTACTTGGCCAATCCTCTTAGGTTATCATCCTTCCCATTCTCTCATTGTGCATTCACTTTGCACCTATTGTGCCTTAAGTTTTGAATCAAGTTTCCTTACCTCTCATAATTGATTCCTCCTTTAGCATATCGACCTATTGTCTTGGTGTTGAACACCCTTTCCCCCTCTTTACTAGTTGTACATCAATCTCTATTCACTCCACCCCTCCCAGACTCTTCTTCGATGCTCTATTTCTTTTCCTTGGTCAATTCTACTCTCACAATCAGTCTTTCTCTACTTTTCTTGTCTCTAAATTATAAATCTTCTACTATGCCCCTTCATCTTAGACTTGTGTTTTATTAAAATACTATCTTTTAGACTTCCATTGCGACCTTGGTTGGCTATCCCTTGTGGCGCCCTATTTCTTTTATTCAACATTTGATAATTTTTAAAAGGTGCAATTCCATTTAACTTATTATTCTCCAAGAGATATTATTTGGCTTTTTGGGGCTAATTAGACACAAACATAAATGAGTAACAAAAGAGGAATTCTTTGCAATAGTAATTAAAGTTGCATTTATCATTTGAAAAAAAAATATAAAACAAAATTGAACTTTGAACATCCCCTTGAAACAGCCAATAAGCCTTGCTTTGTTGTAGCTCCTTAACCAGAAGGATGTACTGGGAAAACACCCAATTCCTCCAAATCCTTGCATGTCGAGGAAACCAATTCAAGTTCTTTATCTTGTATACAATCCAATTCCCATAAGCACTACAATTGGTGGCAATGGCCAAAAAGCAAGTAACAATTTCCACACTTGGAATGGTTACATAACTCAAGTTTAGAGATGTCAAATTCAATTAGAATTGAAGTAGATTGAATACAAGTGCAATTTCATTCATCAAAGTGTAAATTTAAAAGGTTTGGGCACTACAAACCAAAAAAAACAAAACCAAAATTGTCGAAAAATAAATGAACAATATTTTTGGGTGGTGTTAATTGCCCGTTCACCTATGTGCTCTTGTTCCACCATCAAAAACTATATCTCTGATAGGAGGACCACCCATGAAAGGTTGAACTTTTGGTGGCGCTAGAAACCCTCTAGGGGTACACCTGCACCCAAAAGAAACATTTACCCCCAATTTTGTTCACCTAAAGTGGCTCAATCATTTGAATTCATAATGGACAAAACTACAAATACCAAACCTCCAAAAAGAAACAATCAAGAATGCTAAATTTACTCTAATAAAACCCACTTAAAAATAATTTAGAAAAAAAAATCCTTGCTCAAGAACACATCTCTGAAGCTCAGTCCATAAAACATGATAAAACAAAGAATGCAACTTTAACAACCCAACTTAAAAAAAAAACTAAAATCAAACATAGGACTTGAAAAGGGGTTTTAACTTTCTTAATTGAGAAGTATAGACTGCACAACAATGTCAAAGCACATATACACATTGAGTATCAACCAAAAAGTGTTATATAAAAAAATAAGGAGCCTAAGCTAGTTGAGCTCGATAGTTTTGAGCTTAAGTCCAACAATCTTAATAAGTCATGAAGCAACAAACATCGAAGCAGGACTGTCCACATAGGGAAAACCATGTGTGTTGGCCAACTCCACACCTGCAGTCACATTAATAAACCACGACACTTTTTTTTATTGTCTCTTTCAACGGATCATAGAATTCCTTTACAACTAATTCAATAGACCCCATTTTTTCTCTTCCTCTGTGTATGTAGCCCATCTACCTTCCTTGGTTCCTTTCTTTGCCTTTCGCTCAACACACAAAAAATATCAACCATAAATATGAGCTTTTGTTTCACCGTTTATTTCTCCACTTGGTAGCTTGCTAATTATGGAGCTTTTAGGGCTCACCAGATCTCCATAAGAGTTTCCTAGATATATCTCATCATACACATCAAACACATAAAACCATATTTTTCTTTTGATGATATATTATTCTTATTCTTATTATTTTAACTTTCTATTTTACAATTGTTGCCCAATATTTAGGTGAATGTAGCTTTCCTAAGCGTATATGCATACATACACATGGTATGTTCAAATTACCATGGCACATAAACACTAAAATATTTACTAAGGTTGCCATGTGATATTCCCTTAATTTTTTTAAACAAACAAACCCATATATATACCTAAAAAAAATTCTTATCAATATATTAAAATTTAAAAATCTAAATATGATGGTCAAAATGATGACTTACCATTAAAATATCCGATGGACTAGAATATCCTCACTTGAATATTATAGCTAATACAAACAAATCTCTTGGAAAAAATTTGCGCAACAATATCCTTTAATAATGTGTGGAAGCTACTAACTACTAAGGGATATACGTTGTCAAATTCATCTTTCTTTTTCATTATGTCTTAGCTTTAATGGGAGTCCATCCCTTAAATTGTACGTTATTCGTCCATTCCTCTAAGTGGAGTGAGAGTGAGAGGGTTTCCTTGTTGATCCTACTTTATAAATAATGTGAAGAATATTTGTTTTTCTTTTTTAAATTAAATTTATTTAAGAATAAACAATTTATGTTTAAATTTATAATAATTTTTTTATTTGTTAATATATATTATATTAATATATTAATTGTATTATATAATATATTAATTTTATTTTTTACATATTTTATTTCTAATAAATTATAAAAGTAGTTTTATTTTTTTATTTACTTCTTTATAAATTTGAAGTTTCTTATTTATTACTATTTTTCTTAAATTATTATTTTTATCAATATTTGAGTTTTAATATATTTGGACTTTACATTTAATTTAAATCAATTTTAATTTTCATCATTTTATATATATGCAAATTGTATGTTTTTGCATATTTACATTTTACTACAAAATTCGATTGAAGTTTTGTAGTTCATTTTTTATTATTTCTTATCTCATTTATAAAAACAAATATTTTAAACATTTAATCGTCAAACTATATTCTAACTTAAGACACATAACATAATTAATACACTTTCTAACTTCTAGTTTATCTGATATATTTTACAATTTGAACCAAACTTTGTAAACATTTTTAATATTATTAGCCACTAGGCTATTCTACGTGGGGGAACCCCACCGGCATTTCCCCCAGTCTGAGGCTGGCGGGAACCCCACGAATATCAGCTTAAATATCGGCACCGGGAACCCCACAAATATCGGCACAGAATCTCGGCTAATAATATCTCTCTTTACAAGTTACAAATTTGCTTGCTATGCTCCAGGATTATTTAGAAACCAACAATGATCTTAAAACATCTATCTACAATGTTCAAGCGCAATTACAGTTGGTTGACGGATAGACATCTTGCTAAGGAGGCTGCTTCGTGGAGGCTATGGAGAGTATGCTGCCCTTTGGACATTGAGCTGCTTAGACCTTCTTTTAATTGGATGTTGACCAATGGTTCAAGTTTTGTTTATCGGTGGTGTTCTAATTCTTCTTCAAAGAGAGATTCTTATTGTACTGGTTGGAGTTTTGCTGTTCTAACAACACTTTTTGCTACTGTTAAGCTGTTTTTTATTACAGCTGTAGCTGCATGCTGTACCTTATGTCATGATGGTCTAGAATTGTTGTTTTTGTTGCTGCTGTAGCAGCTTGTCTTGCTACTTGTGTTTGTCCTAATGGTGGCCTTTTTGGCCATGTTTTCTCGCTGATGTAATTTATTTTTTCTTCTTTATCCAATAAAAAAAAAGATTTTGAGAGGCATAGAATCTCGGTGTTCATAATTCAGAATGAGTCATTGTCTAATTCAGCTTTATTTGGCGCCGGTCACGTGTACGATAAAAATCTATTAGGAGTTTTAAAAATTGGCATAGATCAACGTTTTCCTGTAGAAGGTAGTTTCTGACGTTACCTGGTGGGTAGTAGCTTTACCTTATTTCCATTTTTTATAGAAAATAGTAAATAATGTAGGTAATTAAGGCCAAAGATTTGTGTTTAGTTTATTAGTTTCTACTGTAGAAAAGTTAATCGCATTACTATTTTATAGTTAACTTTTTAATTTGTTTGTTTAAAGTTTACCCTATTTTTAGTTGTATTTTAGGCAAAGATTAAATGTGTTAATTTAATATTTTATTTATTAAGTTTATTCAGATAATTTTTTTATTTAAATATGATATGATAATGAGTTGTATATTTTGAAAAATAGTCTAATGAAATTAATTGGTACACCTTACCACAGATTTCTTTGTTACGTCAGAATATGATCATCCTGTAATGTTTCATTGGTTTAACATTTTCCAATGGAAAGACGGAAGTTAATTTGAGGAAATGAGTTAAGTTGGAATACTCAAATGTTTGCCACTTAATCACATTATTTAAAATTAGTATTAGAATTTGAATTAGCGTAAGGTTAGAGTTATTAATATCAATCTGGCTATGCCTTTTGGGATTAGTAGGTAGAAAAAATAGAATACAATAAAAATTATAAATATGCAAAAAATTATTAAAAATTATTTATCTTTAAAAAAAATTGAAAAGATTTTTTATTATTTTTTAATTTAGTTTTTTTAATCATTTTAAAATAAAAATCAGCGAATATATGAATTCTAAACATTCATCAATGTAAAATATAATATTAAAAATTACTTAATTTTCATTTTTTAACTTCTTTTTGATAAACAATTTCTAAATAAAAATTATACATTTTTAAAATATCATATTAATATTAAAAACTAAACTATATCGATTACCTAATAAAATAATTTAACATCTTTTTAATAAACAAAATCTAATTAAAAATTATACATTTTAAAAATATAATATTAATATTAGAAACTAAACTATATCGATTACCTAATAAAATAATAAAAAATAACTTTTCAAATTTCATACATTTAAATGTAAATAGTTATCTAAATTATTATGAGTCTTGGTAAGCACGAATCCATAAATGACTGATAAAAGGGGAAATTGAGTTTTTTAAAGGATTTTTAAAATTTTTGAGTTTTGTATTTATAAATATTAGCAATGGCACCTTGGTGTGCAATGGGTACGCGGAGGAGGTGAGGAATGTCAATTATGGAAATTTTTTAAATTTGTGTATTACATGAGTTCAATTGGTTGGCCATTCATAAAATGATATTGTTGTGCAACAAAGCTCTCTAAAAATTAGTGAAAGAAAATCTTTCAATCAAGAAGACAATGAAGGTCTATGAAGAGGGAGGGGGAGAGATAGGGAGAGAGATGGATGGGTAGAGAGAGTGGGACATTTCTAGAGATGGAGGGGAAGAGAGGAATATAGAGGTAGAGAGGAATATAGAGTGAGAGAGGAATATAGAGGTAGAGATGAATATAGAGTGAGAGAGGAAGAGAGACAAATAGATAGAGGTAGAGATGAATATAGAATGAGAGAGGACAAGGGAGACAAATAGATTAGATATAGAGAGAGATAGAGAGAGAAATAAAGATAGAGAGATAGGGAGATAAAAGGGAGAGATCGAGAGGGATGGATAGAAAGGAATAGATAATGAGATCAAGAAGAAGAGGAAGAGGGAGAGATAGAGATATAGAGTGATATAAAGATAGAGATATAAGGAGATATATAGAGAGAAGAGGAGAAGGAGAGAGAAAAATAGAGAGTAGAGAAAGAAAAATAGAGATGGAGAGGGAGATAGAAATAGGTGGAGATAGAGAGAGAGGGGGGGAGATAGATAAATGGGAAGAGAAAGAAATAGATATAGAGATATATGGAAAGATAAAGGGAGAGAGAGGTTGAGCTATAAAGATGGATAGGGGGATAAGGAGGGAGCAAGAGAAGGAGAGATGGGAGAGAGATAGAGAGAGGGAGGGAGAGAGAGATGGGGAAAAGGGAGATATATGTAAAAGAAAAATAAAATTGTTTTGATCCTTTAACAAAACCTTAATATTTTTGAACAATTTTACATAAAATGAAGAGCCTCTAACAAATTTCAAAGGCTTTGAAGACATGTGAATGTCCAATGATCTCATCTACCTACCATATATTTTGATAGCTTGATAATTTGATGCTTGATGAACCTTTATACCTTTGATGATTTTTTAACCTTTAAACCTTTGATGCTTTGTGATACAAAACACCAAATTACTCATCAACCAATACCAATGCAAGTTTCTCATCAAATAAATGTCTTCCATGAAGAACATCAAAAGAAAAATGTAAATGATAACATTATTCCAATACTAAACCATCAATGGCATGAACCATGAAGAACTCCTTTAGATATACATATCATGTGAAATTATAACCAAGAAAAGTAAAGAAATGATTAAGGTATTACTTGAATCAATGAGAAACAATGCCAAAGTTAGCAAACTACCCCTTTGGCATTGATGTCAACACTAAAACTTTTCTCCTCCATCTATGAAAATAAACTACTTGCTACATGTAAATTCACTTGAAACAACACTTTTCATGGAGAAAATGTTAACTTTTGTCAAAGAAAATATGTAATACCACTATCAAAGAAAACCAATGTAATCATCAAGGAAGCAACTATCAAAATACATGTATGTGTAACTTTCATAATATGTGTATGTGCACTAAATGTATTGTCATGTCATACTCTTCTCCTCCTTTGAAAAAAATGTCAAATGAACAAAAAAATTAGTGGTAAAGAAAGTACTTAGCAAGCAATGTTCATTTTCATACTGTTACAAAATAATGGGTGTGGGGTAACACTAGTATCAAAAATATGCTATAAAAGTATCAATACTAGCCATAAGCACTAGAATGTGCCAACTGTTACTAAACACCACCAAGGAGATAATCAGGTGTCTTACAAAGTAAATAGAAATTAGCATTGAGTATCATGACTTGATAACTTCCACTACACATTCATTTGGCAAGATATCACAAGAAATCACAAACTAGAACATTGATGTCATACAATAGTTTTTCATTATTGCTATATGTATGCATCAAAAAGACACATGGTGAAAGCATCAATGATGTCATATATACATTCAAATCACTAATTCAAGTGATACTATGCATTTTAAACATCTAAAAATAAAAATATGAATGAAATGAACACAAGATGAAACATCCATGAGCCAAGGATGAGACATCGATGAACTTGGGATAAAAAATAATCTTTGAAGCTCCACTTGAAACCTTGCATAAATTTTTTATTCTATTGAAGTGATACAAGGGAAAGAACACCAATTCTATCCCTTAAGATTTCAAAAAATTCCTTTGTTAATGGCTTTGTAAAGATATTAGCTACGTGATCACATGATGCAATATAATCTAAAACAACTTCATTCACTAGAACCTTTTCCCTCAAGAAATGATATTAGATATCTATATGTTTAGTTCTTGATTGAATAATAGGATTTTTGGAGATATTGATTGTACTAGTGTTATCACAAAGAATGGGAATAGATTTAGATGCTTCTACTTTGATATATTTGAAAGTTTGAATCATCCACAAAACTTGAGCAACATGTGGTAGTAGTAATGTATTTTGCTTCAACAGTTGACAAAGACACCGAGTCTTGTTTCCTGTTGTGCCAAGCCACTAATCTTTCACCCAAGAAAAAATGATCCTCCAGAAGTGCTCTTTCTATCATCAATACACCCTACCCAATCAACATTATTATAGGAAAGCAAAGTAAAAGCATCATGTCTAGGATAGCACAAGCCATAATCAATAGTACCATTGATATATCTAAAGATCCTTTTGACTGCTTGAGAGAGGACTAAAATATTTCCACCAAGCATACAAAATGGATGATGTTAGGCCTTAAGGAAGTCAAGTACAAAATAATACCTAGCATAGAACTGAACAAAGTGTGGTCTACATCAAGTAAATCAACATCTTGGCCTAATTTGTAGCCAATTTCCATGGGAGAACCAATTGGTCAATCATCCATTTGAAATATTTTGAGAATCTCTTTTTCATGAAATGCATATTTCTATCAAGACCTCCTTTTTTCAATCCTTGTCCTTGTAAATGCTTATCTAGCCTAGAATACCATGCTCTAGGGGCTTGTTTCAAGTCATATAATTCTTTTTTTAGTCTATAGACATGATATTCTTTACCTGCACACTAAAATCCTTTAGGTTGTTCCATATAAATTTCTTCCTCAAGGTCACCATTTAGAAGGGAAGATTTAACATCCATCTAAAATACTTTGAAATTTTTATAAACAAAAAAAGCTAGAAAGATGCTTGTGAAGCTTCAAGCCTTGCTATAGGGGTGAATGTTTCATCAAAATCAATACCCTCAACCTGAGAGTATCTCTTGTGGACAAGTCTTTCCTTATTCCTAACTACATTTTCCTTGTCATCAAGTTTATTCCTAAAGACCCATTTTTATCTAATAACATTCTTGTCCTTCGGTCTAGGAACAAGTTTCCATGTCCTATTTTTTTCTATCTGACCTAACTCCTCTTCCATTTCCTTAATTTAAAATTCATCTTTACTATAATCCTCTATATAGGTTTTAGGTTCTAATTTTTAAATCAAACATATGTGTACATGATCAATTGCATTAGCAAGCTTTCTTCTAGTTTGAACACCAACTATTATATCCCAAATAATTTATTCTTAAGGATGATTCCTTTGTATTGTATTTGAAGGGGTTTTAGTTGTTGACTCCATAGGATTTTTAGGAGTATCTTCTATTTCTTTAACTTTCACCTCTATTTATAGTACATGGATTTCTTCTTCATCATCTTCTTTTTTCTATTCACATGGTTGCAACATCTCATCAACTTTCACATAGTGCTTTCAACCATTCTTTTAAGTCTTTTATTAAAACATTTATAAGCTTTACTATGAGTAGAGTAGCCTAATAAAATACCTTCATCACATGAAGACTCAAAATTACCTATAATTTCATCATCTCTTTTTATAAAACATTTACTAACAAAAATTCTGAAATACCCAACATTTTTTTATTTACCATACCACAATTCATATGGAGTATACTTAATTTTTATCCTTAACTGCACCCTATTTAATGTATATACTATTGTATGGAATTCTTATTTCCAGTAAATGTTAGGTAGATTTATATCTTGGAGCATTTTTCTTTCCATCTCTTTAACTATTCTATTTTTCCTCTCAGTAACCGCATTTTATTATGGTGTCCTAGAGGCTGAATTTTGCCTCTTAATGCCATGATCTTCATAGTAGTCCACAAATTCTTTTGAAGTGTACTTTCCATATTTATCTAATCTTAGGCACTTGATATTTAAATCTTATTCTCTTTCAACCATCTTTCTAAAAGTCTCGAATTTGTCAAATGTTCCTGACTTTGCTTTAAAAAGGTCACCCAATTCATTCTAGTATAATCGTCAATAAAGAGCATAAAATATCTTTCACTTCATCCTTGTAGGACCACATAAATCAGAATGAACAAGTTGTAAGGTTCTACTAGAGGAATACTCTTTGGATTTAAAACTTACTTTTGTTTGCTCACATAGTTGGCATTCCTTGCAAGTATTGTTGATAGGCTTAGAGATGATTGGCATATTCCTTACATTTTCATTTTTTTTGATCTTGACAAGATTTTAAAATTTTATATTCCCAAGCCTCGTATACCAAAGTTTACTTTCTTCAACCTAAATCATAAAAAAATTGTTTCCATCTTTACTCTTGTTTGCAATCTCATGAAGATTATAAATGTTACCTTTTATCTTAAAGCCTATTGCAACTATTTTTCCTGATTTCTTACTTATTTCATAACCTTGAGTAGTAAACATAACATTAAATCCATTTTTGCAACTTTTACTTACACTTAGCAAATTGTGTGTTAAACCTTCTACATAGTATGCATCATGTAAAGGAGTATAATCATCTAGAAGAATAGTACATTTTCCTTTGATCATAATACAAAAATCATTCCCAAACTTTACTAAACCACCAATATAATCTTCAAATTTTACAAACATTCTCCTATCACCAGTCATGTGGTGAGAGCACCCACTGTGTCTAGAACCCACAATTATTTCTTCTTGCATGTAGGGTTGTTTGAATAAGCATAGATTCAACCTTTTTATCTACCCTCTTTGATCTCCAAACTATTTTTTATCAGCATTAGAATATGTTTTGAGATTAATATCGGTTTTGTTTTGTTGCATTTCAAAGTTAGGTTTGCAAAACCTAGCTATATATCCAAGGCTTCCACAGTTAAAACACTTCAAATTATTCAAGAAATTAAAACTATTTCCATTCACAAAGCTTGGTCTCCTTCTAAACATAACCCTATAGTCATTTTCCTTATGCCCATATTGGTTACAATAGAAGCAATAGCCAAAGAAGTGTAGATTACATTAAATGGAATATTCCCTTTTCCAATTGATGGTTTCATGAGCTTTTCATTTGTGACATCAACTTGTTGAGGTTCATTGGAATGTGAGCATTGGAATTCTACAAACCCTAGACTAGTCTTATCCTTGTGGTCTTTGTGTTTGCCCAAGGGATCTACTAACTTGTCACTACTATCACACATGTCATTTGTTTTTCTCAAGGTTACAACTTCTGCCCCTAATGGGAAACACTCCTTTTCTTTGCTATCTAACTATTCTGTGACTTTTTCCCTATGGAAGAGAAAAGGGGAATAAAAGTAAAATGGAACTAATATAATAGTTTAGAAAATAAATGTGATAAAGTAATTATTGGTGTTTTTACAAGATGTTGTAATGCAATTATTATTTAAAGGGTGTGTTGGTTGGAACTGCCCTTTTTGTTGTATGGAACCCATGAAAACTAAATAATTTGGGGACACACATAGAAAATCGAGAAAAAAGAAGAAGAAATTGTTGGAAAGATTGTTGAGAGTCAGATTCTGGGTGAGTAGGCTATGGCAATTGGAGGAGGGGGCACACAGAGTGTGTCCAACTCGGGTAAAAAGTGCACTTGGGATTGTCCTAGCTAGGGTTGTTGTGCATGTTGAGTACTTTTACTTTGGAGTGTGTTGTGTAGATGCTTGAGAAGCATGTTGTTTGGTTATGAATAAGAACCTATTCCTCATCGATTGCTCACAAATGGAAGACACTGAATCCAAATCCACTCCAGGCAATCAATTGGACTATCTACACATTTCAAAAAAGATAATTATTTATTAATGCAAGAAATGAACATTGTTTTAAATATTTTGTATTTACTGTGCAATAAAGTGAAATTAATTGATTATTCTTTACATAATCCATTGTAATTGAATGAAAATTATTTATCTATTCATTATATACAATTTTATTTTAAAATTGTTGAATTTGGGAATTAAATTTTATATTAATTTTTCGCATAAAAAATTATTGGGAATTAGTCAGGTTACAATTGGTAGCAGAGCTTGTATAAATCCTAATAGTAATATTATTACGTTGCATTTATTTTCTAAAAAAATATATATATTAAATTAAACATTATAATAATTTAAATTAATTCTTAATGGTTTATTTATACATCAATTGAAATTCTTGGCTATTTCTTATTCTCAAAGGTTAAATGGGAAAAATGGAATAATTTCTAGAGATAAACCAATTTTAGGGTTCCCAAAAAAATTCTACCTTTCACTTAATGGTTAAAAAACTTTCACCCCTTTGATTATTCAATTATCAGTAGAAATCAATTTAAATTTATCATTTACTCTATAGGAGTAAAATTCTTTTAACTAACTCAAAAATCTAAAAAAATAATTAGAAACAAAAATTTATATTAAGTTTTCTTTGAATTTCAAAGAATTCACTTGAAATTGTTTACCATTGCTTCAATTAATTCTATTCCACAGTAGAATTTTTTTGAAAGAGGAAAAAATGAGTTTTATAGGGATGCAAAATCACGAAGTTTACAAAATAAAGAAAGCATCATAAAAGACACCAAAGTCAGACAGGCTGAAAGAATAACAATAGTAAAAGACGGCAGCCACCAAAAAGGCCAGCGAAGGCTACAAAACAAAAAACCAGACAAAAATTCAACAGCAGTTAAATTTGTGTCTTTAATAAATCAGCAGTTTTCATATCCTAAACCCTCTCTTTAATATCTAGACCATCTGTGTAGTGGGAGGCGCTTTCTTTTTCATATTGGCAACTGTTGAAGTTCTCATTTCCTCCGAAATCTATGAACATTCGGTGGAAAGCTGTAATTCCTTTTTACTTGCAATAAACGGCACATTTTAACATTTTTTCAATTGAACGTGCATTTTAGGGTAGTGTAGATTGACACTTTTTTCTGAAAAGACTGAACTGAAAGTGTGATATTGGAAATAACCTATTAGCTTATTTTCTGAGGACAAAGGCGTTTCTTAAAATAGGACCATACAGTGCTCATTATAGGTTCCCGTGTGTAAATTATATCACCAATTTTATAGCGCTTGATCTCCTTGCGAAACGACATAACCTGACTGTCATTGCAAACAGGAGTAAATATTGGAAATTTTCTTATTAGAATTATAGTGTCTTTATATCACTAAGCTGACAATAGTATGAATAGGTATATCGTAAATGAATATTTAAGCCAAGCGACACGTATGATAGGTCCAGTACTTATAATTCCCCTTGACCAAAGATAGGTCGGATTTCATCATCTAAGGATCCTATAATATCTTAGGTCAAGTTTTTCATATGTAATGAGGTCTTAGAGAACATAACATGTCTAATAATTTTCAAAGGAAAAATATTTTAAAGGAAACATCATTTTCATGAATATCTAAAAATAATTTGACTAAAGATTATGAAATAATATTCATTTGAGTTGTGAATTAGTAAATCCACCTTTTAGCTTTGCTTTGAACATTATATGATTTTTGAACTTGTTCATTTCTTCAAACAAGTAGCATACCTACGTAGTCAATTATGATCTTGTATATCAATAAGTATTTTGGGCGAAAATGTTGTATAACTTGATTTTGTATTTGAAATTTAAAAAAAAAAAAATTATGCATAATTGTCCAACAGTCAAGGTACTTAAACTTTTGATATTTTTTTGTGGCACTAACCACATGCCATTTTTTAAAAGTTAGCATCAACCATAGTATTTAATAATGGTTTTGATAAACCATATGGACTATGTAGATCATGAGGTCTCTAGAAGAAACAAGGTTCCAACTTATTATCTTGCTTACATACAAATTTACCCCATCTTAGTGATGATGAAAATGATTTTTTTTTTTTTTGGATTAATATTAAATGGATATTCTTTGGCACTTGCATTATGACAATTTGATCATATTCCCCTTGAGAGTAATTTTGATAGATATATTGTCAAAAGCTTAAATGATTGAAATTATCAAAGAAGGTTATGTTACAACAATTCAAAGTATGATACTAAGAGCATCATAATTTCAAAAAAAAAATGAACTTATCCTTTACTTCCTTATAAGAATGACCTTGATGATTCACTCATGTAAGTCTAATAGTTTAATAATTCATGACGCTCTAGACCAATTAATACATCACAAACACTTTAGAAGTATTGCATTCAAATTCATTCCTATTTCTAGTCTTTGAAGTTGTCTTTGAAATAGTATTTGTAATGCTGAGGTTCATGTACCCATACTAATTTTCATTTGGTTAAGAATGTATTTGAGAAAGTGATTTTACTATGCCTATTATTTCTATCAAAAAGTGACACCTATATTTATCACTTAAGTCTAATATAGTTTACATTGTGGGCCCATAACCCACGGGTCCTTAGATTCATGTTTTAAATTTAGAGAAATGGTAATATGTTTAGAATGAATTGTTGAAAATAACATATTTATAGGATATAAAATCATAGGTGAAAGTTATTTCTACATCTTGAACCTTGTTGTTTAAATACATTGGTTGGAATGAATAATATTTTATCAATTGAACAATAACATAAATTTTCTTATGATTAAACATGGGGACATGTTGAAGTTTTATAGAGGGAGAGATAACCCTAATTTATTTTTATAAATTGAGTAGATAATTATAGAGTAATGAAGAATATTTAAGAAAAATCTTTTAAAAAGATTCATGATTATAAGAGACAACCTTTGTAAAATGGATAATTACTAAGCCACCTTATTATGCTAGGGCACACTATGTATGTTAGACATATTTCTTGGCCTCAAATAAACCACGATATATGGTTTCGATGATTGCTTATGATTGGTTTCAGATATGCAATAAAATATAATATAGGGCATAAATAAATCAAAGATAGAGATTGTCGAACAAGCATGTGATTTTTTCATATATAGGGGTATAATTTATATATTTTATAGGAGAAATTTATGAATAAATGTGCATAATAAACATTGACAAAAATATTTTCATTCACAAAGCTTGGTCTCCTTATGGACACAACCCTACATTCACTTTCCGTATGCCCGTATTGGTTGCAATAGAAGCAATAGCCAAAGAAATGTAGATTACATCTAAATGGAATATTTCTTTTTTCAATTGATGGTTTCATGAGCTTTTCATTTGTCACATCAACATGTTGAGGTTTATTGGAATGTAAGCATTGGAATTCTACAAACCCTAGACTAATCTTATCCTTGTGGTCTTTTTGTTTACCCAAGAGGTCTACTAACTTGTCACTGTTATCACACATGTCAAATTTTTTTCTCAAGGTTACAACTTCTACCCCTAATGGGAAACACTCCTTTTCTTTAGCGTCTAATGATATTTTTGTAACTTTTATAACTCTATTTTTCTCTTCAAGTTGAAGTTTCAAATCTACAATTTATTTTTTGAACTCATTAACTTTGTTGATAAAATTTTTATTTTCTTTTTAGGTTTGATTTTTTCTCTACTACAACCTCCTTTTTGAGTTTGTTTTAATTTCACCAAGGGAACATCTTAATTCACCTTCTATACCAACCTCTTCTTCATCATGATCAAGTTGATTTCCATTCTTTTCTTTTTTATTCTAATTTGGACTAATGGTAGTCATAAACAAGGTTTCTCATCCTTCTTCAATAGATCTCTCTAAGAAACTATTTGTTACATCAACATCTTTAATGAACATAATTTTCTTCTTTTTATAAACAATTTCATTTTTAAAGTTATATTGTTTCTTCTTTCCCTATCTCCAATTCACTTCTTCATCACTTTTAGGATCTTTATTAGGGCATTGAGCAACATAATGCCCCATATTACCATAGTAGTTAATAATGGTATTGATAAACCATATGGACTATGTAGATCATGAGGTCTCTAGAAGAAACAAGGTTCCAACTTATTATCTTGCTTATGTACAAATTTACCCCATCTTAGTGATGATGAAAATGATTTTTTTTTTTTGGATTAATATTAAATGGATATTCTTTGGCACTTGCATTATGGCAGTTTGATCATATTCCCCTTGAGCGAAATTTTGATAGATATGTTGTCAAAAGCTTAAATGATTGAAATTATCAAAGTAGGTTATGTTACAACAATTCAAAATATGATACTAGAGCATCATAATTTCAAAAAAAAAAAAGTGAGCTTATCCTTTACTTATAAGAATGACCTTGATGATTCACTCATGTAAGTCTAATAGTTTAATAATTCATGAAGCTCTAGACCAATTAATACACCACAAACATTTCAGAAGTATTGAATTCAAATTCATTCCTATTTCTAGTCTTTGAATTTGTCTTTAAAATAGTATTTGTAATGGTGAGGTTCATCTACCCATACTAATTTTCATTTGGTTAAGAATGTATTTGAGAAAGTGATTTTACTATGCTTATTATTTCTATCAAAAAGTGACACCTATATTTATCACTTAGGTCTAATATAGTTTACATTGTGGGCCCATAACCCACAGGTCCTTAGATTCATGTTTTAAATTTAGAGAAATGGTAATATTTCTAGAATAAATTGTTGAGAATACCATATTTATAGGATATAAAATCATAGGTGAAAGTTATTTCTACATCTTGAACCTTGTTGTTTAAATACATTGGTTGGAATGAAATAATATTTTATTAATTGCACAATAACATAAATTTTCTTATGATTAAACATTGGGACATGTTAAAGTTTCACAAGGGGAGAGATAACCCTAATTTATTTTTATATATTGAATACATAATTATAGAGTAATGAAGAATATTTAAGAAAACTCTTTTAAAAAGATTCATGATTATAAGAGACAACCTTTGTAAAAATGGATAATTACTAAGCCACCTTATTATGCTAGGGCACACTATGTATGTTAGACATATTTCTTGGCCTCAAATAAACCACGATATATGGTTTCGGTGATTGCTTATGATTGGTTTCAGATATGCAATAAAATACAATGTAGGGCATAAATAAATCAAAGAAAGAGATTGTCGAACAAGCATGTGATTTTTTCATATATAGGGGCATAATTTATATATTTTATAGGAGAAATTTATGAATAAATGTGCATAAAAAACATTGAAAAAAATATTTTCACTCACAAAGCTTGGTCTCCTTCTAGAAATAACCCTACATTCACTTGCCTTATGCCCGTATTGGTTGCAATAGAAGCAATAGCCAAAGAAATGTAGATTACATCTAAATGGAATATTTCTTTTTTCAATTGATGGTTTTATGAGCTTTTCATTTGTGACATCAACATGTTGAGGTTTATTAGAATGTGAGCATTGGAATTATACAAACTCTGGGCTAGTCTTATCCTTGTGGTTTTTTTGTTTACCCAAGAGGTCTGCTGACTTGTCACTGTTATCACACATGTCAAATTTTTTTCTCAAGGTTACAACTTCTACCCCTAATAGGAAACACTCCTTTTCTTTGGTGTATAATGATATTTTTGTAACTTCTATAACTCTCCTTTTCTCTTCAAGTTGAAGTTTCAGATCTACGATCTTGTTTTCAAACTCATTAACTTTGTTGATAAAATTTTCAGTGTCTTTTTAGGTCTCATTTTTTTTGTACTACGGCCTCCTTTTTGAGTTTTTTTTAATTTCACCAAGGGGACATCTTAGTTCACCTTCTAAACCAACCTCTTCTTCATCATGATCAAATTGATTTTCATTCTTTTCTTTCTTATTCTAATTTGGACTAATGGTAGTCATAAACAAGGTTTCCCATTCTTCTTCAATAGATCTCTCTAAGAAACTATTTGTTACATCAGCATCTTTAATGAACATAATTTTCTTCTTTTTATAAACAATTTTTTATTTTTAAAGTTATATTGTTTCTTCTTTCCCTATCTCTTATTGCATTGAGTAGCATAATGCCCCATATTACCACAATTGAAACACTTGAATGGAAGCTTTCCATTATACCTGCCTGACCCTCTTTTCAATCTGCTTACAAGGATGGATTCATTTTCATCCAATTTTTTTGAATCAAAATTTATTTCATCGTCCTTTTTCACAAACTTAGAGGAAGCTTCTTTGCTAGTGGAATTATCATTATAGATTCTTGTCTCATAGGTAGTAAAGGTGCCATGAAGTTTATCTAAAGTAAGTTTCTTTATATCTCTCTCTTCTATAGCAAAAACTTTAGAATCATACTTAGGTGTCAGTGATCTTAGCACTTTCTTAACAAAAGATTTTTCTTCTAGATTCTCACCAAGAAAATGAATTGAATTGACTATTTCTTGAACTCTTAGAAGGTAATCAAAAACCTTCTCTTCCTCATTTATCTTTAGGCCTTCAAATTTATCTCTAAAGTTTTGTAACTTAGCCTCTTTAACATTTACATCACCCTCATAGACACTATATATTTTATCCCAAACAACCTTTACAATTTTACAATACATAATCTTGAAAAGTACATCATTAGTCAGTCCACAACAAATAGCATTTGTGGCCCTAGAATTACACTCATAGGCCTTTTTCTCATCTATAGTGGAAGGTGCTTTTGTGGTAGTATACTTAATATCAACTACTTCCCAAACATCATAACCTTGGGAATATAAATAATGCTCCATTCTATATTTCCAAAAAGCAAAGCTAGAACCATCAAATAATGGTGCTTTGGAAGTACAATAAATTTCTTGATTTTCCATGACAAGTACTCCACTACTAGGAACCCTCTAAGTTTTCTAAACATTTTGCAAGGGTATGGCTCTGATACCACTTGTTGGAGTACATAAACACTGAGAGGGGGATGAATCAGTGTTCCTATAATAAATTCAATTTATTTTTTCTCATAAACTTATGCACATAGTTTCTTTGTGATAACTTGGAAGTTCAAATGCTAAAAATAACCCAATGAGATAGGCACAATTAAATGCTTGTCAACATAGAAATTCAAATGTTGAAAGGTACACAAGACTAAATATTTGAACATGAAGACCAAATGGATCACAAATAAAGAGAAACCATAACATAGTGATTTATGAGTGGAAAACCCTTTACAAGGAGAAAAAACCACTCTGAAAGTTCATTTTATTAGGCCTCACTAGAAAAATAATAATCCCATTCATTGCAACCTCACTGAAATAACAATGTCTCACTAACATAACAATGTCTCACTAACATTTGTAGAGAATCAAGATAAAGAATAAAAGACAAAGGATCTCTCTGTTTCACTGTAATTCATGACTAATTTATGTATTAATGAAGTTTATGTACTATAGGTTTCATTGAATTTGAAACCATAAAAACACAAAAAATATTATTTCATTTTCACACTATATTTTTGTATACATTATTTTTAAACACAAGACTTAGTTTACAATACAACTACGAACAATTTTTTCTAGAACTCATTTCATGGTAATAGGATTTCGAGAGATATCACTTTATAAATACACAATGATCATACATCCAAATCAAATTAATTTGTAAACTTAAACATTCAACTCTCTCAATCAATATGTTGTGCATAAGCAACATATATATTGCTATCAATAACTTTGTTAATTGCATTAAAGCCATACCTTTATCAGAGATAGTATGTAACTAAATGAAGAGCCAAAAACTTGCAGATCATAACTATAGAATCACTGAATCCTTTAAAAAATGGACATAATTACCACTGTCCAAGATCCTATCGATGAAACTTTGGGATTTTTTTATTTTCAAAGCTCCGATACATGTCATTCCATACAATAAGCTTTGAAACCCTACTTTTCTATTCCAAACAATAAGTTGAAACCTTTGTAGCATTGAAGCATAAAATTTTTACTTGTTGGGTCAATAAACCCTAGAAAGGGTCGATGAAACAATGACTTTAACACCCTTCAAACACCTTCATAAAGCACTCTTGACCGACTAGAGCAAGTCAACCTCCAATTAAAAGAAAAATAAATCTATTTCGATCCTTTAAGAAACACATAGGATTTTTCAACAATTTTATATAAAATGAAGAACCTCTGACAAATTTCAAAGGCCTTGAAGACATCTGAATGTCCAATGATCTTAGCTAGCCACCATGTATTTTGATAGCTTGATATTTTGATTCTTTCTAAACCTTTAGACCTTTGATCCTTTTTGAACCTTTAAACCTTTGATGCTTTATGATTTATAACACCAAATTACTCATTAACCAATACCAATGCAAGTTTCTCATAAATAAATGTCTTCCATGAAGAACATCAAAAGCACAATTTAAATGATAACATTATTCCAATACCAAGCCTTCAATGATATCAACCATGAAGAATGCCTTTAGATATGTGTATCATGTCAAATCCAAACCAAGACAAGTAAAGCAATGATTAAGGTATTACTGACATCAATGAAAAAAAATGCCAAAGTTAACATAATGATCATCATAATCTTGTCTATCCTTGGTCTCTCTCCCAAGCCTAGTAGCAACCACTCCAAAAAAATCCTTGCAAAAACCTCATTTTATCTACAAGTTAACCCTTTCTACTATTGTTCCCTTATCTAGAGAAAGAAAAATTGTTGATAGCATAAATTATTTTAACTAGCTTCTTGAATATTACAGATGGCTGGTAACATTTCATAGGTAACTAAAATTCATCTGCATCTGATGTGAAACAACACCATTCCTTCCTTAATTTGCAATTACATAACAACAAAAATTCATAATCACATCAAAGCTTGGATTTTGTTTTTCAAATTCCAAAACTCACATCATAAATGTTTGGATTCCACAATACAGATTTAGAAACAATTACAATCAAACTCTTTTCAAATCTCTTCCCTCTATATACTTTCATACCTTCTCTGCAATCCTTACTTGGCCAATCCTCTTAGGTTATCATCCTTCCCATTCTCTCATTGTGCATTCACTTTGCACCTATTGTGCCTTAAGTTTTGAATCAAGTTTCCTTACCTCTCATAATTGATTCCTCCTTTAGCATATCGACCTATTGTCTTGGTGTTGAACACCCTTTCCCCCTCTTTACTAGTTGTACATCAATCTCTATTCACTCCACCCCTCCCAGACTCTTCTTCGATGCTCTATTTCTTTTCCTTGGTCAATTCTACTCTCACAATCAGTCTTTCTCTACTTTTCTTGTCTCTAAATTATAAATCTTCTACTATGCCCCTTCATCTTAGACTTGTGTTTTATTAAAATACTATCTTTTAGACTTCCATTGCGACCTTGGTTGGCTATCCCTTGTGGCGCCCTATTTCTTTTATTCAACATTTGATAATTTTTAAAAGGTGCAATTCCATTTAACTTATTATTCTCCAAGAGATATTATTTGGCTTTTTGGGGCTAATTAGACACAAACATAAATGAGTAACAAAAGAGGAATTCTTTGCAATAGTAATTAAAGTTGCATTTATCATTTGAAAAAAAAATATAAAACAAAATTGAACTTTGAACATCCCCTTGAAACAGCCAATAAGCCTTGCTTTGTTGTAGCTCCTTAACCAGAAGGATGTACTGGGAAAACACCCAATTCCTCCAAATCCTTGCATGTCGAGGAAACCAATTCAAGTTCTTTATCTTGTATACAATCCAATTCCCATAAGCACTACAATTGGTGGCAATGGCCAAAAAGCAAGTAACAATTTCCACACTTGGAATGGTTACATAACTCAAGTTTAGAGATGTCAAATTCAATTAGAATTGAAGTAGATTGAATACAAGTGCAATTTCATTCATCAAAGTGTAAATTTAAAAGGTTTGGGCACTACAAACCAAAAAAAACAAAACCAAAATTGTCGAAAAATAAATGAACAATATTTTTGGGTGGTGTTAATTGCCCGTTCACCTATGTGCTCTTGTTCCACCATCAAAAACTATATCTCTGATAGGAGGACCACCCATGAAAGGTTGAACTTTTGGTGGCGCTAGAAACCCTCTAGGGGTGCACCTGCACCCAAAAGAAACATTTACCCCCAATTTTGTTCACCTAAAGTGGCTCAATCATTTGAATTCGTAATGGACAAAACTACAAATACCAAACCTCCAAAAAGAAACAATCAAGAATGCTAAATTTACTCTAATAAAACCCACTTAAAAATAATTTAGAAAAAAAAATCCTTGCTCAAGAACACATCTCTGAAGCTCAGTCCATAAAACATGATAAAACAAAGAATGCAACTTTAACAACCCAACTTAAAAAAAAAACTAAAATCAAACATAGGACTTGAAAAGGGGTTTTAACTTTCTTAATTGAGAAGTATAGACTGCACAACAATGTCAAAGCACATATACACATTGAGTATCAACCAAAAAGTGTTATATAAAAAAATAAGGAGCCTAAGCTAGTTGAGCTCGATAGTTTTGAGCTTAAGTCCAACAATCTTAATAAGTCATGAAGCAACAAACATCGAAGCAGGACTGTCCACATAGGGAAAACCATGTGTGTTGGCCAACTCCACACCTGCAGTCACATTAATAAACCACGACACTTTTTTTTATTGTCTCTTTCAACGGATCATAGAATTCCTTTACAACTAATTCAATAGACCCCATTTTTTCTCTTCCTCTGTGTATGTAGCCCATCTACCTTCCTTGGTTCCTTTCTTTGCCTTTCGCTCAACACACAAAAAATATCAACCATAAATATGAGCTTTTGTTTCACCGTTTATTTCTCCACTTGGTAGCTTGCTAATTATGGAGCTTTTAGGGCTCACCAGATCTCCATAAGAGTTTCCTAGATATATCTCATCATACACATCAAACACATAAAACCATATTTTTCTTTTGATGATATATTATTCTTATTCTTATTATTTTAACTTTCTATTTTACAATTGTTGCCCAATATTTAGGTGAATGTAGCTTTCCTAAGCGTATATGCATACATACACATGGTATGTTCAAATTACCATGGCACATAAACACTAAAATATTTACTAAGGTTGCCATGTGATATTCCCTTAATTTTTTTAAACAAACAAACCCATATATATACCTAAAAAAAATTCTTATCAATATATTAAAATTTAAAAATCTAAATATGATGGTCAAAATGATGACTTACCATTAAAATATCCGATGGACTAGAATATCCTCACTTGAATATTATAGCTAATACAAACAAATCTCTTGGAAAAAATTTGCGCAACAATATCCTTTAATAATGTGTGGAAGCTACTAACTACTAAGGGATATACGTTGTCAAATTCATCTTTCTTTTTCATTATGTCTTAGCTTTAATGGGAGTCCATCCCTTAAATTGTACGTTATTCGTCCATTCCTCTAAGTGGAGTGAGAGTGAGAGGGTTTCCTTGTTGATCCTACTTTATAAATAATGTGAAGAATATTTGTTTTTCTTTTTTAAATTAAATTTATTTAAGAATAAACAATTTATGTTTAAATTTATAATAATTTTTTTATTTGTTAATATATATTATATTAATATATTAATTGTATTATATAATATATTAATTTTATTTTTTACATATTTTATTTCTAATAAATTATAAAAGTAGTTTTATTTTTTTATTTACTTCTTTATAAATTTGAAGTTTCTTATTTATTACTATTTTTCTTAAATTATTATTTTTATCAATATTTGAGTTTTAATATATTTGGACTTTACATTTAATTTAAATCAATTTTAATTTTCATCATTTTATATATATGCAAATTGTATGTTTTTGCATATTTACATTTTACTACAAAATTCGATTGAAGTTTTGTAGTTCATTTTTTATTATTTCTTATCTCATTTATAAAAACAAATATTTTAAACATTTAATCGTCAAACTATATTCTAACTTAAGACACATAACATAATTAATACACTTTCTAACTTCTAGTTTATCTGATATATTTTACAATTTGAACCAAACTTTGTAAACATTTTTAATATTATTAGCCACTAGGCTATTCTACGTGGGGGAACCCCACCGGCATTTCCCCCAGTCTGAGGCTGGCGGGAACCCCACGAATATCAGCTTAAATATCGGCACCGGGAACCCCACAAATATCGGCACAGAATCTCGGCTAATAATATCTCTCTTTACAAGTTACAAATTTGCTTGCTATGCTCCAGGATTATTTAGAAACCAACAATGATCTTAAAACATCTATCTACAATGTTCAAGCGCAATTACAGTTGGTTGACGGATAGACATCTTGCTAAGGAGGCTGCTTCGTGGAGGCTATGGAGAGTATGCTGCCCTTTGGACATTGAGCTGCTTAGACCTTCTTTTAATTGGATGTTGACCAATGGTTCAAGTTTTGTTTATCGGTGGTGTTCTAATTCTTCTTCAAAGAGAGATTCTTATTGTACTGGTTGGAGTTTTGCTGTTCTAACAACACTTTTTGCTACTGTTAAGCTGTTTTTTATTACAGCTGTAGCTGCATGCTGTACCTTATGTCATGATGGTCTAGAATTGTTGTTTTTGTTGCTGCTGTAGCAGCTTGTCTTGCTACTTGTGTTTGTCCTAATGGTGGCCTTTTTGACCATGTTTTCTCGCTGATGTAATTTATTTTTTCTTCTTTATCCAATAAAAAAAAAGATTTTGAGAGGCATAGAATCTCGGTGTTCATAATTCAGAATGAGTCATTGTCTAATTCAGCTTTATTTGGCGCCGGTCACGTGTACGATAAAAATCTATTAGGAGTTTTAAAAATTGGCATAGATCAACGTTTTCCTGTAGAAGGTAGTTTCTGACGTTACCTGGTGGGTAGTAGCTTTACCTTATTTCCATTTTTTATAGAAAATAGTAAATAATGTAGGTAATTAAGGCCAAAGATTTGTGTTTAGTTTATTAGTTTCTACTGTAGAAAAGTTAATCGCATTACTATTTTATAGTTAACTTTTTAATTTGTTTGTTTAAAGTTTACCCTATTTTTAGTTGTATTTTAGGCAAAGATTAAATGTGTTAATTTAATATTTTATTTATTAAGTTTATTCAGATAATTTTTTTATTTAAATATGATATGATAATGAGTTGTATATTTTGAAAAATAGTCTAATGAAATTAATTGGTACACCTTACCACAGATTTCTTTGTTACGTCAGAATATGATCATCCTGTAATGTTTCATTGGTTTAACATTTTCCAATG
>VDFB02043358.1:0-17938 GCA_007258455.2 Sequoia sempervirens | reverse complement strand
ATCCAATCAAAATAACATCATCTACAGTGGTCATTTGTCAGAGCATGTTTATTGAACAAGATATCTCAAAACAAGCAGAATTAAGGAATAAAGGTGATACTATCACCATACCAAAGCAACTCATCTCAGGCAAACATCGTAACATAGGGAGCAATAAAGAATCTTTATGAAACCATTGCCAATACCTTTACAAAGCAACTAGCCATGCCATGAATCTTCATCCACCCATCACCCCATCCATGAATCATCAGACTAACGCCAAAAGAAATATTTGAATCAAAGTACGAAGAACGTTATCAAAGCAAAAGAAGCTGAGAAGCATAATGGACAAATCAAATACATATGGATACCAAAGAATACAAAGAAAGATCATCCCTATCAAACTCCATTAGTCAAAGAAACTATGGGGAAAACTAAAAGAGGGAAAGGTATCCATCAAAAATGTCCGCAAAATCAAAAGCAGGATTTTCAAGTGACGTACAAAGTGTATCAAGCAAATGGTCCTAATTCCATGCACACTTCCATATCCATCCATCATTGCTCATCTACCCAAGTTTGGAGAGTCAAAGGTTCCAAACTGTCAACCAATCCATCACTTATCCCTAAACGCACTCCATCCACACCTCCATGCATTATATCCAGTTCTTACATTGACCATGTATTGGCAACAACCCTTCATCATAAGGATTCTAAAGGAAATCTATCGCGATGTATGCACAAAGACAAAGTCAACTTCGGTATTGATGAAGCAGATCAAGAATCTCAAAAGTTGCATTCAAGCGCACGTATCTTAGCAAAGCAACTTCTTCAAAAAGGATATCGATGGCACATTATGATAGGGGTATCTACGTCAACACCACCAGGTAGTTCAGCATAAATCTTTCGAAAAAATACAAAAAATCAAAAAATATGAAAATCCAAAACAAAAAATCAGAAAAAGGATTGAAAATAGTAAAGATAAAAAAAATCGTCCTCTAGTGAAAACCACTACGGTGGCACTTTGGGCAAGACCATGATGAAAACCTGGTAAACAGGCGTCATGTGTAGAATCAAGCATCTACGTGTGCCACTTCAGATGAAAGCATCTCATCCCATCCATAATAAATCGAGCATTCCATCCATATCAGCCATAATAAATCCATTCATCCATAAGTCATTTATCCAATCCATTTTCATCCATTTGCATCCATCATTCGAGCTATCTTGATCTTGATAAAATTTTGGGGCACACCTTATGCTTGCTTACGATAAACATCTTGACATGGGCCGTTTTCATTGGTCCTATCCTATGCAGCATTATCTGAGCCATGAAGCATTATCCAATGAGCTTTCTTTATTTGAACACCTTATCTTATCGCAAGATAATCCTTGGCATCCTTTGTGTGCTTACCATATCCATCCATCCATACACTTATCCGAGCATCCATACATTGCTAGACATTGGGGGCAGATATATCCATCTTGCTTCAAGAATAAATCTTGATCTATATCCTTCGCCTTATATGGTGATCTGAACATTTGGCAAACATGAAATCAAAATTGGTCAAGCATCTGCAATCCAAAATCTGAATCACTAGCCCATGGCACATTTTGATGAGAAGACATTCCTTATCAGTCTTCATCTTTCATCAAACCAAACAATCGATATCAGTCACATCTAATTTGCACGTCAACGTCACATCACATCATTCAAACATCTTTTGTTCTAAACCAAGCTTCATCAATCATGATCAATCAAAATCCAATCAAGAAATCATCAGGATATCCTTGTGTTGCTTAACACTATCCTTGCATTGTTGTGCATCCTCAACAATGTTATCATCATCAATCTGATTGACATCTCAATCCTTGTGTTGCTTAACACTATCCTTGCATTGTTGTGCATCCTCAACAATGTTATCATTATCAATCCTCATCATCAATCCTTGCATTGTTGTGTATCCTCAACAATGTTATCATCATCATCAATCCATCGATTCAATCAATCAACCTTAGCTTGGTCTTCAACAAAATCCAAAACAAAGCACTAATATCGTCACACATCCATATCCAAATCATCAAAGTCATGGAAAAAATCCAAAAACATCCAAAATCACATCAAAATCCAAAAACATTCGAAAAATCAAAAATCAAAACATTTGAAAAATCCAAAAAACCCAAAAATAGCCTCAAAACATTTCAAAATGTCAAAAACATCCAAATATTTGAAAAAATCCATCCGTCTCATCTCACTTGCACCTGCAATAATCAATCATCCATAATAAACTGATCATCACATTCATCCTTTGGAAACACAAACTAAAACAATCACAACAAGCAACAAAATCAAGCTTCAATCATAAAATCAAAATCGAAACAATGAACCATTGAAAACAAAATCAAACTCTTGATCAATTGCAAACATGTTAATCGACCTTATATCAACAGCCTATCAATCAACTTATCAAACCATCATCATCCTATACAAAGCATGTCCTAGGATCCATGCCAACAATGGGCACTTTTATCAAACCAACCACTTTGGGTAAACAAAACGACGTGTCATTAACATGTCCTAGGATCCGTTCCGACAATGGACATTATCTTTTGGCAATAAGTTTTGGCTCCCATCTTTTGAAACACATCCCTCTGGCTGAAGGTATGAAGAACATTGGCTTGCTTGTATACTTGATCTTTTCTTTTGATTTATCATATTGCGCTTATTCCAAGGACCTCTCGATGATATCCGAACGAAGGATTTAGAGAGATAGGAATGGGGCAATGATCATTATCTTTTGTCTGCTATGCTTGTTGGATGTTCTTGTAAAATAACTTGGCTAATACTTGCTTTGTTAGGTACGTCCTAACAAGGTTTCTGTATGTCAGGTGTGAACAAGAATACTCCTATCTGTTTGTCAAGTCAAAGTCCATCACATTAGGTACAACACCATCCTGGTTCTTTATACCCTGATGCATCGTGCCTACATGTGTTATCAAACCATAAGGTAATTGGCCCTTTAAGAAAATCCCAACTCCTCGACCAAGTAATCATCATCATCATCATCATCATCATCATCATCTCATGTCTTGTTGGAATCTCTTATTTTCTTCTATCTCTTGCTTTTTGTGCTACAATGGTACCATGATAGTTAATCGTAAATCATCATTAATGCATCCATCCTGCATCCAAAAACCATACTGCATAATGAATATCATATCATATAGAAAGCATTAATCATACCACATGCATTATAGATTAGTTATTCTAAACATCTCATAAACCATACATTTATCATCTACTTGCATAATCATAAAATCATCATCATATCATATCATATGCATCCATATCATCCATGCATCATCATATCACCCAAACATCATAATCATCTCATTTATATCATAAATAATGTAACTGTCATGATACAAATCAGGATCAAGTGTGTGTAATATATCAAAATAGGCATGAGACTACCCATGGTTGATGACTGTCTACATCATCAAATCTGTCTGCATCAAATATTTGATTTGAGCTGATCTTGAACCTCTTTTCCGAGAGATGTCGATCCTCAAATCAACCTCTTAGCCCGATCTCTCAGAGTGCGCAACAATTCTTCTTCTTTGAGGGTGGAATGTACGTCGAGAATTTTGAACTTTTGATCATGGAAAGATTATTCTTTGAACCAAGCATAACAAGTGCATTGCTTCAAGAGGGGCAAAATAGAAATATCTGATTGATCGCACACCGATCGATCCTGCTTGCTCGTTTCTTCCTAAATCATCCCCTGATCTATTTGTTTAATCAAATTCCCTTATCGATTAAATTCATCAATATTCGTCTCTTAATTAAATAAATTATTTTGTCTAATTAAGTCACTTTCCTTGTTAATTAAATCAATCCATTTGATCTAATTATACCTATTTAATTAAATAATCAATTTATTTGATTAAATCTCTAAAGTCTATCTGTTAAATTAAATAAATTAAAACTTTATTTGATTTAATCTAACACCATCCCTTTTAATTAAATAAATCAAAATCTTTATTTAATTAGCCTCTTATCATATTCCTCTCTTTTGATTTAAATTGTCCAAAATCTAAATTAAGTGTCCAAATCTGACTAAATATCCCCTTAAATTAATCAAATCTTGATTAATTTAATCCTAATCATTCAAATCCTCTAGATTTTGCAACTTGCACAATTAAATCATTTATTTGATTTATTAATTCTCTATTTACATTCAAAAAAGGCATCTAAGTGGGAATATTCCTCAAATTTGAAATCTCCCCCCAAAAAGACTTGTCCATCCAACAAAGCATTTAAAGCTCTTGCATTGTCTCTTACATGTCTCCCACTTGGCATTTAACTCATATTTCATCCCCCCTAAACATGTCATCTCATGAAATTCAAATTTCAAACTTTTGTGGATCAAAACTTGCTCAACCTTCATCCTCTCACATGTTGACAGAGTGGCATTATATCATTGGTTGAATCTTTGTCCCACATTGATCAAATTTGGACATCTCTTCAACTTATCAATCTATAAATAAAGAGCTTATATCCTTATTTCATCATCCACATCTCAAGCAAAGTTACCATGCTAAAATACTTAGCAATTCTCATCCATCTCATTGAATCATAGCTAGGTTTTTTGCAGATTTTAGCTTGGAGCATACATTCAAAGTCTTCATCAAGTGGATCACTCTCTTCTCATTCTTCTTCATTCGTTCATCATCAAGCTTGCAAAAGGAGTTGGGAAAGGGCCAATTTCCACATCAAATTGGCACCAACTCCCTCAAGAGATCAAGAGTTTGCTTGCATTAGATAGGATTTAATTGTTTCATTTGTGTTCTTCATTTTCATTTCTTATCTTTTGCAAATTTCAAATGGATTTCTTGAGGAATCATTTGTTTCTAACCTTGTGTTTAATCTAATTGTTTGCATGTTTATTGTGTTTGTGCAAGGTCTAGATTCAAATGGTTCACACTTTTGAACTTGACAATTTATTAGGTTATATGGAATGGGTACTTGGTTAGGGTTACAAAAGTATTAGGTCTTTTGGTCCAATGGCTCATCAAACCTATTTTTCTATATTTCTCTAGACATTTCTCAGAATTTGTGGTTCATGGATCCTAAACCAAGTTTTATAAAAAAAACAAATACGGCACTTGAAATGATTGCTTCTCACATGACTGTTGAGTTTTTGTTGTGAATATACTTGTTTTTCCTTCTAACTAATTCTTTCTCTAAAAATGTAAGCAATGCGTGAATTAAAATATATCTTGTGATTCATTTTTAGAACAAAAAGGATATTTGGATTCAATATGAAATACATGGTTGTAAATAATTGTTTAGTATAAAAGTGGATTTAAAATAGAAGTATTGGTCCCATATTATGAGTGAATTTTATTCTTTATCTTTGAGTTCAAATTTGATTTAGAAATGTAAAAAATACACAAAGCATAACATCATTATATAAAGAAGAATCAAATTATAAGATTTGGAAAAATCAATAACATTTGAATGAATGTGTACCTTTCGTAGTGGTTTTTTGATTAGTGGGATTGGTAGACGTACCTTCACAAGTAGCCCCATGTTGTAATGGATATATATCATCAAGAATCACCATTTGAAGGGTTTATGTTGGGATAGTCACCAAATGACTATTCCATGTACCATAGAATTTATTTGTCACACTTTTTCCTCTACCATCTTTGACATTATTACTATATACATTATAGAGAAGTAGATTGAGCATTAAATTATCCTATTATTTATATTTTATTTTTTAGAAATACTTACTTTTGTTACACCTAGATTCTTGTAATTCTCATGTGGTGATAAAAATAGGTAGTCAACTAAAATATTAAAAAAAGTTTTGAATTATGTATTAGAGTTAGTATGTATATAATTGGAAATGAGATTAAATGCAGACATATACGAAACATTTGAGTAGGAGCTTTAACACTTTTTTCTACTATGAGAAATTTTCTAATTTTACATAAAACATGCAATGATATTCTATCTCCACCTAGAGTCCATATTTATACTCATTGAGATGCATATTCTCACTAAACATGTATGCAACCTTCCTTGTATATCCCAAGCATTGAACAAGTTTCCAATTTGTTAAAAGTTGTAATTCTTTTATTAGAAGAAATCATTAAGCTCATAGCCAATTGGAAGTACAATTTTTTACAATGGTCATAAAGTACCTTCTCATTTTATTTTTCCTTTCATTGATAGACTATTGAGAAAAGAAAATATACTCCTCTACCAACTTGGTGACTTCATAGCTCTATCAAATTTGCAAGCTTGTAATGTAGAAAAATAGATGTGTGCCATGATGTGGCCTCTATTCAACAATACCATTTTTCTTAATAATTTATTTTAATTTTTAATTCATATTTACATTATTGTACATTTATATTCACAAGTTCCATCAACTAGTAGGATGGCTTTCATAACATGGATTATTGTTATTTCCTTGGTAACATTTATAACTTGCTCTAGAAGGATTTTCAAAAAGTTTCTATCTTTCCTTTCATTTTTGAATTCCCATCAATAACATCTTCTAAATTTTCAAAACTAAAAGGTGGGGGAACAAATGGTGGCCTAGACACAAACTCTAACTCATCCCACTTAACACCATTAAAGAATTCATGATTCTTAATTTCACTGGCATCATTGTTGGATCCTAGCCTCTTACTTGGCTCCTTCACTAATAAACATCGAAGCAAGTCCTTCAAAGGGGACCAAGGTTCTGACAATTGTGGTTCTTTACATAGAACATTGTAAAATGTATCCTTCCTTGTGGATCCTTTGAAAGGGGTCTTCCCATATACCATCTCATACAATAGTATTCCAAAAGCCCACCAATCTACAACATAGCCATGCCCTGTGCCCCATAGGACCTCAGGAGCAACATACTCTTCAGTGCCCACAAATGAATGTGATTGGTCATAAAATGATCTACTTTTGATATTGTCAAGCCATTTATATTTTTGATCTTTCAAGCTACTGGACTTGGAAATTGATCTCCTATGTTCCTCTTCTTTTGGTATTGAGGTGAATGGATCTGTGTAAGTTTTAGCTCCAATGGGGCTTAACTTGGATAGAAGGGGCTTGTTGGATCTTTCCTCGCTTGTCTTCTTGTCTTCTCGAAAGGATCTTGACTTGGGCTTTTGAATATTGTTGATAATGATGGAAAGATCAAAGTCAGTAAGCATGATATGCCCATTGCCCTGAACCAATATGTTTTCCGGTTTCAAATCTCTATATAATATTCCATGTTGATGAAGATACTCAAGAACAAGAACTACTTCTGCTGCATAAAACCTACACAAAAGATAACAATGCTAATAGAATTAAACATTATATTATACATACATAATATATATAACTAGTTTTTTAAAACCCAATAAGAAGATCCTCCTCATAATTTTAAACACTAAGGTTTCTCATCAATCATTAGGTTTTTAACACTAGCATATAGATAGGAAGGGAAATAAAAAGCTTCTCACCAAACTTCCCAAAATATCCAATATCCTATATGATTTTAAATACTATGCATGCTACTTGACAAACTAAATTATGATTTACTTTATACTAATCAAATGAAATTATAAGCCAAACTTGTCATTCTAACAACATTGTATCACATGATAAAATGCTATAAAGTCTACATCTAATTAATTTCTTAAAAAATATTTTCCCTTCAAATCAAATTCATGAAAAAAAAAGCACATTCCCTAATCAGCTTGGAAAAAGGTATATAATATAGCTTGAAAAAAATAAAAAAATCTAAATGACAATGTTAAGATTATATAAAAGACTGTTAACACTGTAATATTTACAATACCTCTTTGTGTTACTCTTGGGTCCTGCATTTTCTATAATAAAATATAGAATTATAACCTAAAATCAATCTAAATTGCATTAACATGTCAGGCATACACCCATATCTAATTAGGTCAGCTTTGCATGTCTAAACATTTTATTTTAGTGTATACAACCTAGTTGTCTTTGGATGGTGGTGGTACTTTTGGAATCAAAATCCCCCTTTTTTTAAAGATAGTTTCAAAATAAATGTCAACAAGTTTAATAATAAAAATGCAAAAAAAAGGGATAGGGGGCCTAGTTCGATTGGCTAAAGCATCATGTTGAAGGCAAGAGATCATGAAGTCTTTAAGATCATTTTAAAATAAATGTCAACAAGTTTAATAATAAAAATGCAAAAAAACGGATAGGGGGCCTAGTTCGATTGGCTAAAGCATCATATTGAAGGCAAGAGATCATGAATTCTAGTCTCCTCCCATCCTGTGATACTAAAGGGCTACCCAATTCCTACTATCTAAATAAATAACGAAAAAAAACAAAGAAAAGACTTCCATTTGTTGTTTGAATGGCAGCTACCAGTTCTTAAAAGGAAGATTTATCTCCCAGGTAACTATCCAAGAATGCACTAACAGTGTGCTGTAAACAAAAGCTATAATAGACAAAAGACCACTTTGATGCAATGATCATATAAAGCTAAAGAAACTACAGAAAACTGAAACATGGAAACGTTGTGTAATAATAAGTTACCATAGTTCAGGTACCTGATGCTGTGTTCAAGTCTCTCTGAGAAGGACATGAACTTCTCCAATGGCAACCTCAAAACTTCAAATATAAAAAAAGTTGTGGAGAATTAAAATTAAGGTCTAGTCTTAACAAAAAAAACTGCAAAAGCCATCTAAAACAGTCCATTAAAGCAGGGGACTAGTTACCTTGCAGCAGACTCTGAAAATCTGTTATTCTCCTGTCTCTGTCTGAGCACATTAAGGTCCCCTCCAGAGCAGTAGCTCATCAGAAGATAAGAATGGTTTGTAGACTCAAATTTAGCAAACAATCTGGGCAGAAAAGGATGATCCAGCCTTGCTAGGATCTCTCTCTCCATCCTAGCCCTCTTAAAACTCCTCTTCTTCTCCACAACTTGTTTATCAATCACCTTCATGGCCACAGGCTTTCCACTGTGTAAATGCATTACCAAGAAAACAGTCCCCATATCACCATGACCCAGAAGCCTTATGGGCTTAAACTCCTCCACAATCTCTGCAGATCTAATTCTCCAGTCATCCATATAATCTAAGGACAAATCCATTTCTGTTTCTGGTGCTCTCTCAGTCACTTCCCCTGCAGCTGGCATTTTTAACTTCTTTGGATTTTTGGTGCTGTAACAGAGACTATTTGTAACCCTTTTTGGGAAAAGGTCGAATTTACAGAGGGATGAAGATGGGTACACGTGGCGTGGACATCAACGGTAGTTGAGGGGTCGGTGTCAGGAGCCCAGTGTCGACTTGACGCGTGGCCATTGAGCATCTGCCGGGTCATGTTTTCCGTGACGTGGGCATGCGACTTCACTGGTCAAGGAAAAGACTGCGTGACACGCTTGCGGACCATCTTTCCACGTGACGTCTTTACTCGGACAAAACAAAAGGGCAAAGTGGGTACGTCGCACGTGTGTGACAGTTATTATTGCTTTTGTTCGTTAGTTAAGGCAGGTCATTGTCGCGGGAAAATATCAGATCTATGTTGCGGTTAAGAGGAGTGTCACGTGTGAGGAGTAGATTCCGTGTGGTTTTTTATTTTTTATTTTTTAATATATTTAAATTTTAGAAAAATAATTGAATTATATAGATATTAGTTGGTATGAGTTTTCCACCGTCCATGAAGTTAGAATGTTTAGTTTTTGGATTCATCTGTGTGTATTTTTGTGTCATGTTTCTGATCACATTCATTGATCCTTCATTAGGAAGAGGAGATATTGGCATTTCTATATAGATACACACAATTGAATCCAAAAGCTAAGCATTCTATATAGATATTGACATTTATTTGTTTTTATATTAGAATCACAATATTATGATGGAGTATATTTTTAAATCAAAAGATGTCTATTGGTATGGCATAATTTTTTATTGTTTTGGTTTGAATGTCATTTTAGCTGAATGTGGTAATTTCTAAAATTTAGTTGTCTCTAGATTACGTGTGTGGTACAATTTGACATATGCCTTTTCCAATCATAAATGTTTTTTGCCAAATTTTGTAGTACATTGTTTAGTCTAATTACATGAACTTTCTTGGTAATTTCAAAATTTTGGTGGGTAGCCAAAAAATATGCAGTATTGCTTGGTGTGGTCTATTCAATTTTTATTTTATTTTTTAATTTTTGGGTTTGAATATCATTTTACATGACCTGGGTAATTTCTAAAATTTAGTTGTCTTTAGAAAATGTGTCTGGTACAATTTGGCATATGCCCTTTTCTATCATAAATGTTTTTTTGTCAAATTTTGTAGTATATTTTTTAGTTTGATTATATGAACTTTCTTGGTAACTTCAAAAATTTGGTAGGTAGCCAAAAAACATGTAGTATTGCTTGGTGTGGTCTATTCAATTATGATTTATTTTTAAACTTTAGTAATACATTTTTGGAGGCTATATATGAACTTCTTGGCAACTTCTAAAATTTAGAAGAGAGTAAATAAAGTATATAGTACTATTTGGCATGCTATATTCAACAATGTTTTTTTTTTTTTGTCAAATTGTGTAATAGACTTTAGTAATTTATTATATGAACTTTTTTGATAACTTCTACAACAAAAACAACATGCACTACTTGACACTATTTAAGCACCAACAATTTTGTCAAATTTTGTAGTACATTTTTTAGTCATTGCTAACTTCTAAAATGTAATAGTCACCAAAAAGTGTGTAGTACTAATTGACATGATATTTTCAGCCAATAGTTTTTTTTTCAAATTTTGTAGTACACTTTAGCCATTGTTATATGAACTTTCATGATAACTTTTAGCACAGCCAAAAACTTGTACTACTACTTGGCATACCCTATTTAATTATGAACCTTTTTTTGTCAAATTTTGTAGTACAATTTGTAATTGTTATGTGAACTTTCTTGGTAACTTAGTAGTTAGCCAACAAAAAGTATGCAATACTACTTTCTTTGCATGCCTTAGCTATGGATTTTTTGTAAAAATTGTGTACTACATTTTTAATCATTGTTATATGAACTTTCTTGGTGACTTCTAAAAATTTAGTAGTTGAACAAAAAAAAAAAGTATGTAGTACTACTTAGCATGTCCTATTTCACTATGAAATTTTTTGTCAAATTTTGTTGTACAATTTTTAGTCATTACTATATGAATTTTCTTGGTAACTTTCAATATTTTAGTAGTACAAGATGTTGGCAACATGGTAGAGAGGAGTACTTTCTAGAGAGCAAACACACCAATAGAGGAACCCTAGCACCTGTGATGTATTACAGGTGGTGATATTTTCTAGTGCTTCTATAGGAGGCAGTTCCTACTTTTTTCATTAACCCTAGAGTATTCTGAAAGAGGAGAAACGATGCTTAGCAGTGTTGGGGACATCATAGAGAGTAGAATATTGAGGGCTTCAAGTATCAAAAGCTGTAAGGGGGTTTTTATGCATTCGATTCAAGATTAAAAAAAACAAAAAAAGGAGATAGACTTGTTGATGAGGTTGTAACTGAAGCTAGGAAGGCAAAGAAGAGTCCAACATTGGAACCAGGTAGTGATATGGCAACTATAGAGGAGAGCTTTAACATGGAAGAGGGACAAAGAAAAATGACATGCCTTCAACTAATGAAACCCTTGTGCAAATTTCTGGTAAAGAGGAAGATAATCCCACACAAGAAAAAGATGGCCAAGGTAATACCCTAGAATTCTATCTCCCTAATGAAGTTATAGAATGTATTGTTGAAAATCAAAATAGAACAATTATTATTTTTCTTTACGGGAATCCAATTGAATAAGCTTTTTACAAATAGGTTAAAATGAATTAGGAAAACAGGGGTTGGGAGACTAAAACAATTAGGGGACTAGGCAAAGGATATTTTGTCATGTATGTTTAAATTTGTTGAACATGCCAAGATAATTTTACAATATGGCACATGGGTGATATGTGGTAAAGTTTGTTATTTGCAAGTATGGACCTTTGATTTTCACTGTGAAGGACCTTCGCATTCTCACTACCCCATGTGGTTGGAATTTCCCTTTTTGAATTTAGCCTTCAGAGCTTTTCTTAAGGACACCGTATCTAAACTTGGTAAAGTCATTTGATGCAAACAAAGTTAAGATAAATTCTCTAGTTGAAGAGTTCATCCTAGAGTTTGTGTAGAAATTGATCTAAATAAACCTTTTCTAGAGAGTATTAAATTATTCGGCCCATGCATTGAATTGGAACAACCAATAGTTTATTTGAACAAGCCAAATGTTTGCTTTTTTTTCCATCAAGAAGGACATTTGATTAGAAAGAATAGGTCCTCATTATTACTCTCCAACTACATTCTAAGTCTGCTACTAAACCCGTCCTTCAAACACCACTAGCCCCTAAAATCCCTTCTTCATTTCCCTTGAAAGATAATTGTTTTCTCCCTTATAATGGTAATCACTCTTCATTTGAGCCTCCCTTATTGACTCATATGTAACTTATAAATATATTATTATGACTGATGAATAAAGGATTGTTCGAAAGAGAAAATAACCCACTTTCGCTTCTTTTTCCCATCTTAATTCTAGTGAGTCACCCCACCTTCACTCCAAATCCCCTAATAGGTCCATTTCTCCTCCTAATCATAGACAAATATTGAGATCCCCACTATATGCATCAAATGAAAAATTGAGCAATGAACAAGAGGTCTCCACCTCTAATCATTTTGGAGTATTGCCACAAGAGGATGATAACTCTCTAGTTGAATCACCATGAATTACAAGATTTTGTCTTGGAATATGGAGGGATTTCTCACCCTCATTAGAAAAATTAAAAAAAAGACACTTTATTAAAGTGGAAACCAGATGTGGTATTTTTGTAAGAAGTAAAAATTGACAATGAACACTTAGATATGACTCTTTTCAACCTTTGGAAAGAAGCTTTATTTCTTCATACCTCAAATAATGTTGGTAGTGGTGGAATTGTTCTTGGATTATCACCTTGGATCTCCAAACATGTTATTGATAGGGGAGAGGACCCATCAGATAATTGTTTCTAGGCCCTTTCCTTTATCAATAGGCAACCTTTGGATTTTTGCTCCATTTATGCTCCTAACAATTCAAAAGAAAGATCTATTCTTTAGGATTGGATGTCAAGAAGTCTTTCTAATACTGATTGGGTGTTGGGAGGGGATTTTAACATGGTGGAACACCAAGAGGATCAAAGTTGGTTTATTTTCTCTAAACTCTAACAAGATGACTTTGAAAAATGCATCTATTGTCAAAACTTGATTGGAGTTGTTGATCCCATGCATGCAATAAAGTTTCCAACTATGCCAATAATTGGTTTACTTGGTTCAATTTTAGACTTGGAAGAGATAGGAAATTGAGTAGACTGGATCATTTTTACAGTTTATCTCATAACATCCACCTAGAAACTTCTCCTATTGGTGCTTGTGTGCAAGTGGATTATTCAACAACCTTATATGATCATTTTCCTATTATTTTTTCCCTCTTTTAGTCAAAAAGATAATCCTTAATCTAAGTTTTCCTTTAAACTTAATACCTTTCACCTTAAAAACATGGATTGTGTTTCTGCTTTAGTGGGCATTTGGAATTCTATTCCTAAACCTCAAGAAGGTGAATCATGGATTGCTTGGTGGGGTGTTGTTCTCACTCAACGTGTTGATTTTCTTTGATCCTTTAGAAGAAGAATGACATGGAGGCATAAATGTAAAGAAAAATCCCTCCAAGGGAAACTAGAACATGCAAGAAAACAACTAAATATTGAAACTCGACTGCACAAATTAGACCACTTAAAAGGGTAGGGAGCCAAAATTAGAGCAAGATCACAATGGATAAAGGAAGGGAATAGATGATCTAAATTTTTCTTCAACTACCTCAATGATAAAAATACTAAGGAGAGAATTGGTACTATAGTGGATGAAAGTGGCCATTAAACAGACAATTCAAAAATTATGAACCTGTTCTATAACTTTTATGAAAAATTGTTTAAAGAAGAAAGTAACTGGACATATATTCAATAGTTCCTAGAAGAAAGCATCCAATATTGTATACCTAATAAAATTGATCCAATCTATAGTAGGTACTTGGATCATAATCTCTCTTTGGAAGAAATTGAACACACTCTTTTCTCCATGAAAACTAATAAAAGGCCTGGTCTGATGGTCTTCCAACTGAATTTTATCAAATTATGTGGAATCATATTAAAAATGATTTTTATATGCTTTATTTAGAGGCTCTTCAAAATGGATGATTGGGACCTAATATCAATAAGTGCTGATCAAACTTATCCCCAAGGGGGGAAAATATAGATTATATTGCTAGTTGGTGACCTATCACATTGCTAAACACCTCTTATAAAATAATTTTAAAGGCTTTAGCTCTCAAAATTAAACTTGTTGTTCAAGTTATTGTGAGAGATGAGCAAACTAGGTTTATAAAAGGCATATATATTTTGGACAATCTAATGTTGGCTTGGGAGACTATGGAATGGGATCAACAAATAAGGAAAAATTCTTTGGTGGTCCAGTTAGATTTTGATAAAGCATAGGATAGAATTTGTTGGAGCTTCATTCTTAAAATGCTACAATGGTTGAGATTTGGAGGTCACAAATTAGGAACCATATCCAAATGTTGTTCAAAGATGTTAATTCTCATCTTATTATCAACAAGACCATGTCAATTCCTTCGAGTTACAACACTCTATAAGGTAGGGTTGTCCTCTAGCCCCCTTCTTATATGTACTTGATGTTGATGCCTTGGGATATCTTCTTCAAAGAGCTAATCAAACGAATCTCATTAAAGGAATTTTCATTTCTCCAAGTTAAGTGGTTATTAACTCCCATTTTGCTAATGATAGTATGATGTTCCTAAAAAATGAAGAAGTAAACAATACCTTGGGCATTCTAAACTTGTATTGTGCTATTTCAGGTTCTCAATTAGCTCATAACAAGATTGAATTTTTTATGTGTCAGATAGGACCTATTCGGGTCATCCCATAATAATGGGTCCCAAACTTGGTACATCTTGATTTTTACTTGAAATCACATATTTTTTAGAAAAAATAATGATTTAAGCCTTGAGGGATTCCATCTAAAGGGTTTTAATTGAAGAGGGTTAGATAAGACCCCCTTAGATCAGATCCCCTTGGATAAAACCCCTCTTTTCTGAAATCATACCCATAATGAAGTCTCCTTCACACCTATCAAAATGTTGGCAAAAATACACTTTTTCTTTACTTTTTGAGGGATTAAATAAAGTCATTTAGAAATAATTTTTTGTAAGTATGTAGCTCTTATTATAAGATTTTCAAAAAGTATAATTTTAAATATTTTAAATTTTATTATTATATTTATATTATATTTCTTGTGAATGTCATTTTTCACTAAACATCAAGGTATTTGTCTCACAAATGTAAAAAATACAAAAATAGAGGAAAACAATTCTAAAAAATATGTGTGCACTAGGTATTGATGTTCTTGTTTCATAAAAAAAATAAAACTTAGTTTCAATTCATACAAAACAAGATATGTGTGATGACATACACCTATTTCTAGATTATAATTAATTATTTTGACTTCAAAAAATAATTAAAATAAACTATCCAACAAAAAAATATGAAAAAATATCCATGCACTAGATATTGATGTAACTAAAAATCTATATTTTTAAAATTATAATTTTATTCTTTCAATAAAAAAGGTTATGTTTTAGGACATAAACATCACTTTTTAAAAATGTTGTTTTTGAATTAAAAAGCAGTAGAACAAGGGTGCTAACCCATAAGAACAAGGCAACAGAGGCTATCTAGCAAAAGCACATTAACAACACAGTGACAGCAGAGAGAAAGCCATCACCCACAACACATCATCAAAAAAAAAAAAGTAACAGTAACCATAGAATAACAAAGTTCTTCATGCAAGCATGAGATCAGCCAAATAAGTCCAAGGACCACCAAGGGTCCAGCAAGTTCAGCAGAAAAAACAAACAACAAGACATAGAAAAAAAAAGAACAAAAAGGCCCAGCGGCCTAATCCTTTTCCTTCTTGCTAGGCATATCCTGAATAGCCGTCGCCCAATCCGCTGTGAGGACTCGAGCAACTCCTTGAAACTAGCATCATCTTCAGCACCATTCGCAGACTTGTCCTTCTGCAGCAAGAAAAGACTAGTGGCCGACCTATGCATGACCCTCAGGGAAAATTGAGACACCTCGTGAACCTTCTTTTCCAACTTCTCCAATCTCCCCTTCAACTTGCCAACTTCTTTGCAAGCCTGATCTTTTTCCTTGTGCTCTTCCTACAAGGGGGATTTTCCTTTAACCTCATCAGAGAACCAGGGGGTAATTTCCATCACATTGTCACTGGAAGGGCCCTTCTTCAAGCTTTCTGACACATGGGATCCGCTATTCACCGACACAGACTAGCCTTCCCCACCCGCCACCATTTCCTCATGACTTTCACTGTCATTGCCAAGATCCTTATCTGAATCAAAGGCTTCCTTAAGGCTTCCCACCTTGTCCTACTTAAGAACCAGTCTATGAGATCAATGGGGGGTGTTAGCTTCTTCAGTGATCTCGATGTTAGAATCAATTTGATGGCATAATCTCGATGTTAGAATCAATTTGATGGCATAATTTAGTTTTCTTAGAGGCTTTAGCCTTAGGGCGCGGGGTAGGGGCAGATCACTTTCTTTCCCTACCCGTATCCCCCGGGCCCTTACTAGGGGAAGTGCCATGGGGATGGGCTTTCAAGGCAGGATTTTTTAGGAATTTTTTCTTACTCGAGCCTGGCGTGTCCAAAATACTGGTAGAGGGGGGAGTAGAAGAAACCGGGGTTTCGTCAAGAGTAGGGAGAGACAAGACTTCTTGCACAGTGATAGGTCAAGCAAGGAAAAGTGCAATATGGAAATGATAGAGTCTAGACATAAGGCCTTGGTGAAGGATAGTATAATTCTTTATGGAAATAGAGGCTTCATTAAACTCCGCAACAGTGCTATCAAGAGCATGATACAAGAAGAAAGGAATAGAAATATGCAGATGATTCCTAAGGTGGTTAAGGAAATTAAAGTGGTAATAATAGTAGACCCCATACCTTCCTTCCAACGTGAAATATTTCATGATCACCAAAAAAATCTATCCCATGGCTTCGACAGTGCCTCACAGTCAAAGCCACCCCGCAACTTGACAGGTTTCTCTTCGCCGCAAAAAAATTGATTCAGACTAATCTGGTCCAAAACTTTCATAGTTTTCTTCCAAGTTCAGCCACTATTCAGGAGCCCAGTAACTCTAGCAATAACCTCCTCAAAAACTTCAAAGGAAATGCCACCAATGGTGACCCTACCCTCATTCCACGAGGTGACAAACTTATTAGACAAGCCCTCATCGTGACCAGTCATGGCCTCCATATACTGCACAATTCCGCCCTCTTTACAGATGTGCCAAATAGTGGCATCTACCTTCCACTCGTCACATCTGTCCGGCTCCACATGCACTTTGTCCCCAACCATAGATCCCACACCAAATATGCTGTCGACCAGAACAGGGGAACCAGGGCAGAAGAGTTGGTAGTCAATTCTAGAAGCATCGAAAGGGAAAAGGCCGGTGAAAAGTAACCATAAAAATAAAAAATAGAGGCAATAAATGTTACTTCTTGCAACCCACACAAGGGAAGTAGCTCCCTTGTGCGAATCACCCACAGCATGTAAGGGCATGATATCGGCATAGTACTTAGCCGTCTCAAAAAATCTCGTGAAATTCGCAAGCTTAAAAAATTGAACACAAAAATTTAGGGGGTTCAAAAAATGATGACTCCATCGATTAGTGAGGGTGGAAAGATTTGCCATATCACCAGACCACAAGAGGTCGTACACGCCATCAAGCAAACATATGAAACCCATCACCTCACATAACAACCAATTATTCAAAAGCCA
>VDFB02043357.1:0-14941 GCA_007258455.2 Sequoia sempervirens | reverse complement strand
ATCATTGCCTATTGATTGATGGCCGACACATAAGTGGTGCACCATTTGTCTTCTTTGAGCTCCATTGACCTGTAGGAAGGAAGAGAGGGATGTTAGAGCTCTGACTATGAATATACCTACATGAACCATCAACGATAATGTAGTATTCTACTGATCATGCATTGAAACAATCAAGAGAAGTGTAGAAACATGAGCTGAAAAAGAGATACATCAACATCATCATATATTGTTTTATGCTAACATCGTTTGTTTCTTTGTGCAGGTATAGGGAAAATCATGAAGTTGATTATCATTTGAAGATCAAGCATGTGGAGAGAAAAGGGCTCCCATAAGGGTAGAGCTCAACATCCTACCCCTTATTCATTACAAGTGGGCCGAGAAAGAGATTTCAATCATCATGTTCATCAAGAAAGGAAGTATGCAAGTGAAAGAGTAAAGGAGAGTTCATATTTCAAAGCCATTAAACCAACTATTCATTCATAACAATCATGTAAATGCTTTTTGAAAGCTACAGGTGAACAGTGGGTTTAATCAACTCAATCAATTTAAGTGAGTACATTCATCTCAAACATTGTTGTATGGTTCATGTTCTTCTGCCATAGTATTATTTCTCATCATGTTCATGATATTATGCAAAGTTCAACAGTGCTCATGCCCACAACAGTGATAGTGAACAAGCATACATAATGCCTCAACAAAGAGAAATGTTACAGATTTTCATTAGAGAGCAAGGCATAAAGCAGTTTTAAATAATGGAGCATAAAAATGCATGAAGAGTGCCAGATAGAATAACATACTTTTAAAGGGCAGTCAAGCATGGAGACATGTGAAGGAGTTTCAGATTTCCATTAGAATAAAATGACAAGATCAATTCAATGATTGCTATATTTGATAAAGGAAGGTGGATAATTCAGTAAAACACCCAGTTTCATTTTGGCTGAGAATGCAAGGTTGATTCAATTTAAGTTATGCACATTGTTTTGAAAGAGGAACAATCAAGTACATTGTTTTGTGGTTTTTGTTCGATTAATTAAATTGTTCTCTCAATCAAGTTTATTTTCAAAGAAGAGTTACAATGTGGAAAGATTGTTTCCAAAATAAGCTGAGAATGAAAAAACATGAAGAAGCTTTACAGATGCAAGTTGGAATAATATAAAAGATCAATGCATGCAAATTGAAGTCTGCAAGGCCGAGCTACTGTACAATCAAAAGGGGAGCAATAATTATAAAGAGAATGGGGTAGAATTATATATGTTGATTGAAGGGAAATGAATAGAAGTAGCCAGAATTTAAAAGAAGTTTGTATAGGAATACCCATAGGTGTTGTATCTCAAAATGCTGCTACCAAATGCCATGGTGAGTTAAGCCCAGCCTTTCAATAAATAATAATACAAATTCTTGCTTATTCTTCAAAGATAATTCAAGCATCAAGTTTCCAAGTTAATTATACAGATTTTCACCAAATGCAGCTTTTACCCTCGTGAATATAATAATGTAAAAGAAGATATGATTTTGTCTCAGTCAAGGATTACCCATATGAGGGTTTTCAACAGTAAGGCAAAGGAATATGTGTTCTTCAGAATTTTATACACCTAGGTGGAGTTTTGTCAAAAAATAAGATTTATACAGTGCTCTCATGGTTGAGCTTAAATATAATAGAAAATATAGGAATAAACACATATTTCTTCAAAAATTTGAATACCCACATTGGGGTTTCAAACAAATGCAAATTTCTTGCCATTTCCAAATACTCCATGTTTGGTTTTTAATAGAAATACAGAAATGAATGGATTTCTTCCAGAATACCATTTACCCATGCAAGGGTTTTGAAAATAATTTTAAAGAGGTAGAGTGTGGTCTTGGGTCGAGCCCAGAGGGTTCCAAAACATTCAATGTGTGCATGTATAGGGCGCGACCTGCACAAATGGCTCGCATATTTATTCCTTAATGATCATCTTGCTCGTGCAAAGAGAAGTTTTGATGAGTTTTCTGAAGGATAGAATATAATGAGAATGCAAAGAGAGTACGAGCTTACCCTCGCGTGCTTGAAGAGATCTTATGAGCCCATGGTGGAGCTATTGTAGAGCTCCCTACAATGCCCAAGTAATGTCTCCTATGGCGCCTCATGGAGGAAGAGTATATAAACAGGAAAAGCAAATATAATGAATGCATCAAAAGTGTATAGCTGCAGCCTTATGGCCATTCTTGCTTTTCAAAATACAGTGGAAAAGTCATAATGCAGTTTAGAATTGACTTACCCATGATTTGCAAAGGGGATTCAACCATTTGAAGGAAAAACGTGAGATTCTCAAGCATTTGCAAGCTATAGACTGAGCTCACTCATGGTGGCACCATCTTTCCCAGGCAGAGCTTATCTTCAAAATGACAAAGTGCGAAATGAGAGAAGATTAGGGTTTACCCTCATTTTGTTGTGTTGCCCTAATTCAAACTTATGGGATTTTCATTCATTTTTGCATTTAATGTCAAACTTTATGCAAAGTTTTAAATGGCCGATTGCCCCAACGATAGGTCGAATATTGTGGAGACTTTCATTTTTTGTTTTCTTAAGTCTTTAGGTTGGTCTAATAAAATATGCGTTTGGCCTTAGACTTTAGGTTTTGGTCATTATGTCTTAAGAAAATCGAGGGATGATCTAATGCCTTTGTTTTTTTTGATTGATTTTGGAGAGGGGTCAATTAAAATAAGAATGATATAATCAATTTTGCCTTGGAGATGAACTTTCATATTTAGGGTTTTTTTATTTTTTCAATTGATTTTGAAGAAATCAATTAGAATATTGATGAGGGATGATATTTGTATATTTTTATGATTTTTTAAAGAAAAATCAATTGTTTTATTGGAGAAATAAGCTGGTAGTTGTTTTTTGCAAAAGATTTAAAAATCTTTTAATTGGTAAAAAAATAGGTCTAATTTGTAGATTATGAAGATTTGCAACTATGTAAAGCAAAGATAAACCAGATTGTTTTTATCTCTTTGTTATTTTTAGCAGATTGGGGTTGATATTTTTTCCTTGGGTCGGATTTGAGTTTCCTGCTAGATGGATAAGGTGTTTTATTTGATTTAAAAGAAGTTTTGGTCTGTTTTTAAAGGTTGGATAGTATGAACATGGAAACAGTGAGGTTTTTCTCTTTTTGTGCAAACTTTTGGGGCAACTTTGATACCTTTTCCTTGAGCTTTCTTGGTGAGCTCGGATTAGGGTTTTTGGAGGGATTTATCTTGAAGAAGAATTAGATTTCTTCTTCTTCTTAGTTCAAATGATAGTTTCTTGCTCTTAGCATTTTGGAGCTTGTAAACTTATTTTTGTACTCAATTTGATAGGTTCACTCTTTCAATTTCAATAAAGCAGTAGAGTTCTCCTTCCCACTTTTCTTGTCTCAGTTTTGCAATGGCAATCTGATGGCTTTGTGTTTCAAACTTGAATCCTTATATGTCTTGCTATTGTAAATCTTTGTTTAGAATTACATGGTTTCAGGTTGCATGTTGTATTTAGTTCTTTCAGATCTTCATGCAAATCACTGATAAAACATGTGCTAATGAGATTGTGAGGGCTATTGTGATAGAGAAATTGTTATGAGTGATTAAGTCCAAATTTTCATAAGTCTGGTGAATCATTTGTTAGTCATAGGTTTTAATTTCAGTCATATTTTTAACTCTTTCCCTCAGAAAATCACTTAGAATAATATTCATCGTTCGGAGAACTAGCTCACTCTGGAGATTCTCTTTTCACATAGATCACCCACATCTGAAAAGAGTTTCCATGTTCCCATAGATAGTTCGATTTTTGCAAATCTAACAAAGGGTGCATATCTGATTGATAATAGTATGATTATCTCCATGTGATTAGAGATATGGTTTCGGTTTAGGAGTGTATTTTATGATTTCATGTTATTCTCTGGTACTAGTTTAGAGTTTGGCATATTACATGTTCTCTTGATACCAGGATGTATATATATGTTATGGTGCACGTGATCTCCTAGGAGGAGATGGTTAGATCATGGATGTCATTTTTATGTTCAAGATTGTAGCTTTGACATTGATATCAGGTGATTCTCTCTTTGTATCGAAAGTACATTGATTATTTGCTTGATTACTTCATGATGGTGCTATGTTGCATTTGGAAGTTTGGTATGGATTGATTGGTTATAGGTGCTCTTGAATACTTGGAGACTTAGGTGGTGGTTGTAGTTCTCTTGTGATTAGAGACATTTGTTTGAGATGGTTACTCTTTAGAGGTTTCAGCAGGAAGACCAAGGAGCTTTCACTTGGATATGGACATGAGTTCATTATAGACTGATAGAGGAGATTGTTCTTGGAGTGAGTCATGATGACTTGGTCATCATGGAGGAGCATTCTCATTCCCCACTCTTGGTCAACTCGGTGGCTTATTATTTGAGAGGTATTTTCCCATTATATCTTCGATGTGTTATGTTTGTGCTTTGATTTCTCATGGGATTGAGTTGATTCATGGTGATTGATTATGGATACTCATTTGAGAATGGTTTAGCATGAGTTTATATGCTTTATCTTTCATAGATATGGATCTTGAGCTATGTTAGTTCTGGAGGATTCATTTGAGGGATGTTATAGCATGGTTATCTCCATGTGCATTTGAGTTTATGATATCATTCATTGATGAGGATTATTAGGAGATGGTATATGGGCTGATTTCTAGTTTTAGGTATGGTTACTTTGAGTTTGATCTTCTTCATTAGAGAGGCTTACATCCATGTTGGCATTGTTACATTGATTCATATGTTGTACTTGATCTGTGAGATTGAGTGTTATGGATGTTGTTAAAAGCTTTTCATTTGGGGTTGGTTAGGAGATCATCGTTGACACAAAAATGCACTTTTGAGGTGTTGGTAGAAGGTCATTATGGTTTACAGGTTTCTCTCTTCACGATTTCTCCTTGGATGTTCATGTTTGGGGAGGATGGCGGAAACATGTTGTGTGAGAGATTATGCAACTGTTTGGGTTGTATGTGTGGATCATTGATATTGTTCTTGGTACTTCATGATTTGATTTACTTATCACACCTTGATGCATAGTGTTGATTGGTAGACTTGATATGCTTTGACATTACTTATGCAGTGGGAGTTCCTGAATGTGTATGTTCTTCATTGACAGGTTTGACACATGGAGCTTGTGTTTGTAGTTTATGGGTTGAATATGTTGTTGGTATAAGTTCTACTAATGTTTTGGATACCTTGTGGTATGGTAGATTGGATAGATTAGCATTTTTTGTGGGTGCTATTTATGGTTTGGTGGGTTTATTGGTTGGATGAGGGAAACCTATTTCAGTTGTTCTAGATGATGGTTTATCTTGTTCTCTAGAGGATTCTTTGGCTTCAATATTGTGTTCTGGTTATAACTTTGAAGTTTATGTTGTTGATGCTTCTATATAGCTTGTGAGCATAGTGGAGTAGTGGTAGTATTTTGTATGATTTTCTATTAGTTGGATCTGATGCTTGTGTTCTTTAGACTTGTGCATATACACCATGGCTTGTTCCTTTCCTTGGAGGATGGAAGGAATTGTTTCCTGAGATGATGGACATCTTGGATGTTGTTGTAGGTGTCTTGGTTGGAGTATGAAAGCATTGTTCAAGATTCTTATGATTACATGTATGGTTGTGATGATGTTTTTCTTTTACACTTGACTCTTTAGAAATTAAATCCTATTACTTTATGTTATCCTCTAAATTTAAAAAAATGCAATTTCCTTATTTTAAAATTAAAATGGAATTCATTCCATTAATTCATTTCTAGTCGCGGTCCTCACAAGTTTTATAACTTTTTCGTGCAACCTTGTGATTTCTTAACCTATTCTCAAGGTTCTGAAGTTAAAGAATTACCCGATGACCCGATCCTCCTTTCTCCCCTTCTTTCTTGAGTAATTGATGTGTCGGAAGTTCTCGAAATCTAAGAACCCACGACATGCAACCATGTGGTTTGGATTTTTCATGATCCGTAACTTTTCAGGCAATCTCCTTGGTTTTTGAACACTGCCAGCCCATTTAATTGCTTGTACGATGTATCTTGTAGTTGTCTTTTCAGGAGTTATGAGATGCAGACTTAATCTCAAGACACGCTCCTCAACCAATGGTGCATTAATTAGATCTCTTAAATGGCAAGTGTAACAGAAGCTTGCTAAGGTGGCGACATGGTATTGATAGATTAAGGGTCATCATTACCTACTGACGTAGTTAAATAAGTTGTTTATAGAGAAAGGTGACGATACTATAGAGTCTGGTTTCCTTATCAAACAAGGAAAATTCAAAATGGGACTTCCTACAACCAATGAAATGTGGGATGATGAGCCTATGCTCATTCTACAACCAAACCTGAATTGGCCCGAGGAAGAGCAAATTGATATCATTTCCCAATTGCGCATACTTGCCTGGAAGGAAGAAACTAGTTATGCTCAATATCACTATGTGATCTTCGTCCTAGAGGAAGAAGAGGAACGTGCTGAGCTATGCAACCTTTTGATGGAAATACGATTGGATATGGAGAATTCCCGACCACCGGCGATAGTTTAATTTTCTCATTTTGTATGGCATCTTTTGTAATTAGTGGTAATAACTCGATTTTGGTATAATGTAATTGTCTCTGTTTAATGTCACTTTCTTGAAGATGGTTACTTAAAAGACCGTTATGAACAGTTACGCTACATTTTTAGCTTGAGAAAATCTATAAAGGAAAAAAAAATTGAGAATGATGGAGAGGTTTTTTAGGAGGGGAAATGGGAGGCAATTATATTATCTTCCATACAGTTTTATTGTACAGAATACGGGGTCTATGAACTCATTTTTGGCATGGAGAAATAAGAAGATATTTTTGAATTTTTGAATCCTTTCATGTTTTCTTTAAATAAGCAATGAACTGTGTTTCCTTGTGAATTTTTCTCTGATGTCATTTTGTTATAATGAACCATATGTGCATTTAATTCTAAAACTTTGGGTTTGGATTAAGTTTCTTCTGAAAGAGTCTGTTATTCTTCTTTTCCCTAAATATAATTCGTTGGTGTAGGAAAGATGAACTTTGTGTCATTTACTTGTATTTATGTAATTATTAGTTTGGTCTTTCACATCTATTTCATGGTTATGGATAGGTGTTAGTTACCTTTTCTGCTTTCTGGTAAAAAGAATACCTACATTTTAATTCATTGCAAATCATATGAAGGTAGCTGGACCTTCTAAAATAAGTAGAGAGTCAATCTGTAAAACCCTCATGTTTGACTCAACTATTAGGTTAGTTGTGTCTTTCATTTTGGGAATTTGTGAGTCATTTTTAGAATTACTTTTGAAAGGCATAAATCTAAACCAACACTTTCATGGACTCTTCAAAGGTGTTTTACAAGTGGGAGAATGTTAAGAAAAAGGTGTCTCAACCTTTTATTTTTCCCATATTGTTGATTTTTCTAAATATTGAATGTTGCTAATTTTCTCACATTGTCTTTTGATTTACAACTTGTAGTTTCTTTTTCTGATGAGGAGTCAAGTTGGAAAGTTGATTTTATAGGTGGAGTTGTGCATAAAAGTTTTTTCTATTTTCATGTTGAGTTTACATGGAATGTGAGTTTTTGAAAAGCAGTTATTTTGGAAAGTGTAGATTTTGTAGATTGGCATGTGGTGACAATTGGAAACTTGTTGTTGTGCATCTGTAGTGTTTTTGGCGCTTTCCATGTTGCACATTCAGCCTTTGGCAATTGCTTTAGAAATGTTTATTTTATGCATTGTAAAACTCTATAAATATGAGACTTTTCTTGAGGAGTTGAGTGAGGAGAGTTTTATGTAGGGTTATGCTGTTAGTTTTTCTTCCAGAGGAGCAAGATGTAAATCTCCATGTTAAGGCTTTGAGCCTAAAAATGCATTGTAAACCATATTTTATGATTAACATTGGTTTGATGCTTTGAGTGGGTGAGGTTTTACCCAAAATGGCTTTCTCCTCACGCATATCATGTTTTCTTCTCTTTGTCTATCTTCTTCTGCTCTTCTTCGTTTCTTTATTCCTAAATGTTATTTTATATGTCATTATGTTTCTAAAATCTTTGTTAGATCTCTAGAACTACATCATCATCTTTTCCTCTAAGGTTTAATGCATGGAATTCAATCATATATGTTTCTCATGAAGGCATGGTAGTATATGTGCTTGTATCAAGGTGATTAAAATATGATTTATTTAAAGAAAAGCAAGCTAACAAGGTGCATACTAGTTCTGGAAGGTTTTTAGTCTCAGATTCCCTTCAATGGTAATAGGAGCTTTATATGTTTTTTCTTTATTTTGATTTATTGCAGCCAGGTTCGTGAGAGACAACTTAAGATCAAATTGGGATGGTGTGCTAGTTAGTCTAAAGCTTTATGAAGCCATCAGACATCAATATTTGATGAAAGTAGATGATATAGCATTGATTTATAATTATATTATAGAATTTAAGTCCCATGCTTATGATAGCATTTATTACAATAAAACCTTGGACTTTGGCTTATAATTTACATATACTTTATGTATTAATATAGTTACACATATATCATTATATATTTAATTATATTCTATCTTTATAAGTACATTTTTATATATTTGTTTTATCTTATTGTTTATTTTCTAATTTATTCTTATAATCCATATTTCTACATTAACTCTTTATTTCATCATTATACTTATATTTTGTTATACATTTTCCATATTTATGTCTTAGTTACATTTATATGTATACATGTTTTTTATTTCAAGATTTATATATATATATATTTGAAGCTTTCTCTTTAAAAATTAATTAAATGTCATTTTGTATGATTTACTACTATTTCTTATATTTAAAGACATTTAATACATTCATTTACATATATGTGATTTGAGTGCATTATTTGATTATCATTTACTTCACACACTTCAATTGATGTGTTAAAAAGAATTTAATCCTACATAAATGTTCTAGGAACATGTGAATCATTGTAGAGTGTTTTCAATCATTTATACATATTTCTATGAGTTGATCTAAGAGAACATAATCATTTTGTTACATATTAGTAACCCTATAAAGATATTTATAAATATCGATAATTGGTAGATATTAAAAGATGCAAAAGAAGTCAAAGAGAATGGAGTAAACTAAATAATAGAAGGTTGATCACATAGTAAAAATTATAGGTATAGGACAAATCTATGGTTTTGGATTCATCCTTGATCCTTGCACTTATCCCTACACATTATCAACATAATATTTTAATCTAGTACAATTAGCAATCTTAATTTCACAATGTTATCAACAAAATATTTTTAAGTGGACATATCATAGAAAACTAAAAGTTGAGTGTGACCCCTTTTTTTCTTTAAACTAATCAAATACAAAAAATAATAATATATAGAATATAGTCTAGAATGTAAAAATGTAATTTGTTTCAAATTTAGATGAATGGATAAAAATGACACAAAAAATTCTATACATGGAGTACAAGAAAAAAAAAAAAGACACTAACAAAAGAAATTTAAGGTTAAAACCTTAATATAAAAAAAAATACATAATTAGAAAGATAAGATAAAGTTTGACATTATTATGGTATTTTTTACATAAACATCAAAAAATGTGCAAACTTTATGGAGAGCAAATCTGAAATTTAGTTATTTTTTCATATTTTGTAGAAAACATACCTTTGATTGTTGAATGTGCAAGTCCAACTCTTTGAGTTGGATGTCCAAATCAAATACAAACGAAAGGGTCGATAATTTCCAAAATAAAGTTATAACATTCTTGTACTTATTTGTATGTAGAAAATAAAAAATGGTTTAAAATTATGTGAATCTCATGATTTTGGACCTACATGCTCTATTTTTTCCTACATATTTTTTTGACATACATGCATACTTTTCATAGTTTTGAGGAATTGCAATCATTATTTGACCAATCTATCACTTGTTCTTCTTTTATGGATGTAAAATATTAAAATTACATGTTTTAAATTAAATTAATAGCATTAAAAATTATTTTTATGTTTTGAAGAATTTAAATAATTGCTTTCATGTTTTAAAGATTTTAAATTATTATTTTCATATTTTATATTTGAATTTGATAATTTTAATCATTATTTTTATTATTTTGACCAATTGTATTAGATTTATATAGAATTGAACACATATCTATGAAATAATCAAATACTTAAACATTAAAGGAGCATTAAGCTAAAAATATGAAAAAATAGAATGAACCAAAATTTCATGAAAATAAGAAATTAAACTCTATAGATGAAGATATATCATCTATATCAATTTAATTAGATTATAAAGCATCCATTCAGGATATGAAAGATAAATTTTAGAGAAATAAACATAATTAATAAAAAAATCTATTTAAAAAATTAAATCCTAGAGTTTAAGCTATGTCATCTTTTTTATCTTAATTTGATAGTGAACAAATTTCTCATTTACATTGATTGAATTAATAAATGATGAAACAAATATTAATGATGCACTAATAAATATAAATTTAGATGTTAACTAATTGACCAACCTAATGAAAACATAATAAACCTTGAAGATGAATTTTTAATTTAATGAACCAAATTTATATAATGAAGTAAGTTTACCATTAAGAACACCTTCTAAAATTTTACATAAAGATATTAAATTGTTAATTCAAATTGATGAAAACATCTTAAAACTAATGATGGATAAGGTTTCAAAATATACTTGAAGAAGAAATATTACTAAAATATGAAAAATATATTTTAAAAACTTAACCAAAAAGAGAATATATCAAAGTTTTGTATAAATAATGAGAAATATTAATTTTTGACCCATAATGAATATTCTTGGCCTAAGAACATCAAATAATAGTAGTGAAGAATCTATTGTAAACAATATAATCAATACATATGATGGAGCAAGTTCAATTTTGATACATAGGAGCATTTGGGTCCATAAGTAATCTATATCAACCCAAAAACATATTTTATGTCAGTCTTGTTTTTGGTTAATCATTTTATTTGGTGTCTAGGGTTAAATTTTGGTATTTACAGGCATGGTCAAATTTTAATGGCATTAATGGCAAAGGAATTTCATTTTTTTATCTCCTGTGTATTATTTAATTTCATATACCCAGTGGTTGAATTGTCTCATTTTTGGATATGATGTCTTTTGATTCCAAAATTTCCAAGCAAGGAGGCATTTGATTTAAAATAGGAGAATAAAAATCAAATTGGCAAAGAAAAGAAATAAAATTCTACAAGAAATTCTCTTTGACATTATGGTAAAAATGAAAGGCTTTGGAGAGGGAGGTGTAGAGGTTGGTAGAAGTAGATTAAAACCAAAATTCAAACCAATTTCTAGGTTCCTAGCTAGTTGTGACAAGGGCATGGGATATTAAAAAATTCAGACTTGCTAGCTCGAAAAGGGGGTGTTGGACAAAAATAAACAAAAAATAATTTTGTTTTTGTTGTAATTACAACTTGTAGATGGAAGTGAATAAAATTCGGATTCAAGGTTTTTCCAGTATTCTTTGCTTGTTGAGTATGAATGCAAAGATGGATAGAAGGAGAATTAAAAAAAATAAAAAAATTGAACTTGTCTATAGCGATTCATTGCAAAGTGCAAACAAATTGTAACTTGAATCTTGAAATTGCAAGAATTGAGAGGATGTAGGGGCATTGAGATTCTAGTGTAGCTAGAAATACAAGTAAATGATTTCAATTTATAATTCATTTTTTCTACAACTAGAAGTTGTAAATTAATAAAATTGTAATTGAATTTATTTGTGCAAATTTGTATTGCTTGGTAATAATATTATGTGTGAGTTTGAATCCAATGTGATTTTTCTATGAGATTGGGTAACATGATAAGGTTTCTCAATCTTGAATCAGAGCTAGATAAAAGGCTCGTTGAAGAGGTAAACAAAGGTAAAACTCTGATGCAGGAGCATTCGAGTGAATTAGCAATCAGTATCAACCAAAAAAATAAGTATTTTATTTGCATGTTTAATTTTGCATTTTGGTGTGGGTTGGAGCTTCAAGAGCATCTTGTGTTGTGTTAGAAGGATAAAATCTTTATTTAAAAATACTTGGATTTTCATTTCAAAAATCAGAGGCAAACTATGTGTTTAATGTGATTTAAAAATTATTGTATTATTTCAAGGCTTGAAGGGCTAAAGGGTGTCCATTGGGATATTGAATGGAGCTTGAAAATGAGAATTAACGTGTGTTCTATCAAGTTGGATTCTTATAGAAGTTTCATAAGGAAAGTGACCTTTGACATTCCATTCTTGTCTTATTGGGTGCTTAAAATGGAGGGAAAGTGAATTTTTGGAAAAATAATGAATGAATCTTCAATTACCAAAGGAGCACGGGTAACATGCCCCTTGTTCTACACAATAATTTTCCTATATTTGACCACAAGTGAAATAATTCATGATGTCACACATAGCAATAAAAAAAATCTTTTAAAACAAAGATATTATGCACATTTGAAATAAATACTATTCCAAACTTCCATTGCATTACATTGTGATATAGTAATAATTCATCTTTCTTATTTTATTCAACAATATATTACAACCTTTCCAAAGAAATAATTTCCATAAGCTATATATAAAATACATTTTCCATCTTTTCATAAATAGATACAAGATACATATCTAGCTTGTCTAAGCTTCCATTGGCACTCAGAAATACAAATGATCTAGGAAATCCCCTTTCAAATCTCTACTACCAAGAGGAGAAGCATCACTCAAGCACTTTTCCACCATCCACAGACTAACTAAAATCCCCCACACATTTACCACATATGGCAAGATGGCCCTACCCTTCGACAAAGAGTTTGGTCTGTAAGCCTCAAAATATTAGCCATTCTTGAGTTGGTGAACATTGTGTCCTACATAACTAGAAATTTACCATACAACTCATCTATGATCTACGTGTATGAAAATCTGAGATTAGCATGCTAAAAGGTAACACAATGAACTAACAGTGTAACCAGTGGCGAATTACACCACTTTGGCCAAAGTATTCATCACCCAATACTTTGAGTGGATGTCACATGCTCACCCATCATTCTAGCTCAATTTGTTAAGATCATTCATATTCTATGCATAGGTAATTCCCTCCATTGGATAATCTTTAACCCTAGGAACAACCTATATACACTAAGTTCTCTATGACTCTTCTAATAGGTTAAACATATATTTCCATAACCTACCAATTCAAATCTAGCTTTAGCTATATAGACTCCACCCTCTATTGAAGTACTTAATACTATCTATATAAGCTATTCCTTACATTGGGTTATCCTAACCCCAGGATTAACCTATGAACTCCTCATGGTTCTAACTTATGAATATCTTTGTAACAAATAACTTCATAGTCTAAAGTATAGCTACATAAGCTTCATTTTATCATAGAATAAATACTCATCATTAAATAACTCCAATCGGGAATATATCACATCAATAACTTATTCAAAAGTATATACTTGTCAATAAATGACCTTAGTTCAAAGGTATGACCTCAACAATTAAATGGTCTCAATCAAAAGAATAATCATATCAATAAATGACTTAGATGTATAGTCTCAACAATAAAGGACTCTTATTCAAGAGTGTAACCTCATCAATAAAAGGCTATTCAAAAAGTAGATTCACGTCAATAAAATGACTTCATGTCAAGAGTATAAAACAACCAACTTGGTAGGGTAATCTCACCTATGGCTCCAATCAAATAATATTCACAAATTCAAGTGATCAACTTAATCACATAGGTTAGCCTCATCCTTAGTTTACCCTAATCCCAAGATAATACTAGCAATCAATGATCAATCTAACCATGTAGGTTATTCTCAACCTATATGATTCAAACAAGGATCAAATAATCAACCCAATCAAATATGTTATTCTCAACCTAGGGTCTCAAACAATATTTGAGTAAAATAATGATAAAATGATCATTCTAGAATAGACTGACTACTTGGTTTGCATGATGTCACATCCTATCAACGATGTCACATCTTTCATACCTTTACTATTGTTGTGTTGCTAGCCTTATCATTTCCAAGGTTTTCCTAGCATGTAAGCTAACAAATTCATGTTGTTCCCCCCAAGATATTGTTGCAATCTATTTCTCTCATTTCAATATACGTATAGTATAGACTAATTGCGTAAAGTCTAAATAGAAACACATCATATAAAATCCCATATAGGGTATATAAAAGCATTAACCTAATAGATAGGTTCCATCAAGCAAGTAATATTCAAGAACATTCTGAAAGCATCACAAAAACATTCCAAAGTCAAACAAAGCATAAGGGAGTAAGATTCAGCATGCATGTAAGTATAAAGCTCCAAATCAATCTAGCTGGATTCCAAACTTAGCCTCCTCAATTTAGCTTGCAGCTTGGTAACAAATCACTTCCACTCTTCCAAATACCCTCACAAATTCTCTCACTAAAACTCTTACACAACCTCTCTCAAACTCTATCACAAAACTTAGAAGAACAAAGCAACTCTCCAAAAATAACAACAGAATACAGATATGTGTCCCTTTGTGGTAAATAATGCCTCTATATATACACAAAAATTAGCATCTATAAGATAAAAACAAGGTAAATGAATCAACACTTATCGACTTATATGATTTGACTCAGTTTGGTAAATAAAAGGTGGCAGATTTCGAACTTAATACTCAACAAAATAGCACAACAGGTCACTTCATTCATGGACAGCAAGAATGCATTTTAGATATGCAAGGTAAATATCAAACATGTCGACTCTACTCATGCCAACTTCTACTTGACTTATTCTCCAATTTACTTTGGTTTCCATTGCTGGATAGAGCTCATAAAATAGACTCTTAAAGGTATGCAATCACTCATAATTTGGTGCCAAACAAACTTCTTACATGTTGTTTTGGTGTTTCAGATAAAAGACTAAGTCAAAGCT